>CBMN010002538.1:0-10866 GCA_000582825.1 Hordeum pubiflorum | reverse complement strand
CTGGGAGCACTGGATACTTTCCCACTGACGAGGCACAAACTGTTGGCACTGTATTTCTATCAACGCCATCGTAATTAGTTTAGTGCCGCTGTGCTAATTCCTAGTACACCAAAAATAATTTTTAATCTTTTATAATTTTGAGTCTTTTTATTGTTTTAAGTCTTTTACTATTTTGAATATTATATTACTTTGAGTTTTTATTGTGTTTTAGTCTTTTATTATTTTGAATATTTTATAATTTTGAGCCTTTATTTTGAATATTTTATAATTTTAAAAAGTTTTTGAAAACTTATTAACATGGCATTTAGTTTTGAAGATTTCGGCCTGAGAAATCCAATAGTGAAAATAATTCGTGATTTAGACACAAAGTTAAAGACATAAAACATTTAAAAAATGGATCTAGGAACAAAAAGAAAAACTTTGAGGTAGCCACAAGTGGCACACATGAAGTGTGTCATTTTCACCGCTAGAGAAGTTGGGTGTGTCCTTTGCAAGGGGTACCTTGGCGCGCAGAAGTTATAATTTGTTATTTTTTGCGAAGTTGTGCTTTTTCGTGAGAAGCATAGCTATGGTTCCATGAGAAGCCCAACGTGTGATAGTTGTGCTTCTAGAAAAAGGAAAAACGAACAGCTAGTAATTTTAAAAAATGAAAAATCATAGCCTACGCTCTCCATTAAAAAAAAGGTAAAAACTAACACTGTGCTTCTTGGGTTCCTTTTTTTCTTGATTTCCGATTTTTATGTTTTCGTGAAAAAAGTTCGTCAATATCTATTAAGATGATGTAACACCTCGTTATGCCTGGTGAGATCTAGATTGGCCAACACGCTTAACTTTGAAGTTCTTTTCAAATAGGCTCCCGAAAAAGAAAGAATTCCTTCTCGATATGAGCAGTCTATCATTCCTATTAAGCCAGGCTCTCACATATGAGATTTAGTTTCGAAAATCTTTGTGTGAGAAATTCAACAATGAAAACATTACATGATATGGAGACATAGTTTGTGTTCTTGTTCTGTCCAGTCCTCGTTTCCCAACATGGATTCAAGCGATAAAACATTTTGATAATAGTGAATACACGAAAAAAGAGAAAAACTCTCGTGTTGCAATAAGTGGCAAGCAGAAAGTGGGAGTGACCTTGGCAAAATACCCATTAATTAATGATTTCACTATTTGACGCTTCAAACTTTCTCATAAAAAAATAACGATTCAAGATTCAAATTGGAATTGCCTGCCAAAACGACTTTTAGTACAGTACATGCGGCGGCTGGATTGAGGCCCAAATGAAACGCTACCCAGGCCCCCAGGTTATACGTAGCTCGGCCTAAACGTGGCCCACTCACTGTATCCATCGCGGTCGCCTGAATCCCATGCCGCTCGTCTCTCTATCCCGTGCTCCAACGTTCCTCCCCGGCGAAACGCGACGGCCGCCGAGATACGCGCCGCCGAGTCCGACGGAGAGAGCCGGGGCACGCACGGCCAGCACACAGAAGGAAATGGACACGCGCCTCCCGTGCGGCGGCGAGACGCGACGGCGGTCGAGATCCGCTCCCGACGCTCCTCGGCTCCCGCTTCGCCGCCGGCGGGGTCGACGCGCTCGACCTCCCTCGACCCGCCTCCGCTCGCAGGTTCGGTGAAGAAGCTCGGTCGCCTACCCCCACCGCGCCGACAGGTAAGCTAAGCCCGCCCCTCATCCGCACTCCTCCGTCCCTGCCTAGGATTAGTCCCAGCCAGATCCTAATCTGAATACGGGGGTGTGAATTGCTTCAGTTGCCGTTGTCTTTAGCTGATGCAAATCTGTCCATGCTGCGATTGGTGGAGAAAATTAAGGAATGCTGATTTCCCTACAGGTCCTCTGGCGCGATTTCGTCCAAGGGCATTCAAGTCTTTTCTCCACGCCAACAAGATTTTAGTGCCTGTCACCAACTTCAATAAAACGATGCCGTCGTTGTCATTGTCCCTCCAGTCAAGTCAACCGCGTAGTCTAATCTGTGGCTGCAATTGCATCACCCCTCCTCTATCCACCGAGCTGATCATTCGACCTCCACCGCATCAACGAGCTCCATCCTTCTCGCGGCAGCAAGTTTCCAGGTTTGTAGTGCTCAGTTTTCCTGTTTGCCTGTTCTTACCGTATTTTGGATCTGATTTGTGCAAGTTCAATTCAACTGTTGTAACAAGTGAACAAGGAGAAGAGGAGTTAAAAACATAAAATTGCTTGTAACTTTGCAAAGCTAGCTTAATCTGGCTGGAAAACAATATGAACATGCAATTTTTCCTTCGTTCTACCAGGAAAATCAACTGCATGGATGATGCGAGTGCAGAGCCACTGGCCATGCCACTCGATTTATTACGAGAAATTACAAATGATTTCTCCGAGGAGCGGAAGCTTGGTAGCGGTTCGTTTGGAAAGGTTTACAAGGTAAGATTAATGATGTGCATGGCTTCCTTAAATCAGCAATAACGCAATACAATACAACCGGGCAACTATTAGCATCTTCTTGACGAAGAGTTATATGGTGATTCTGTCAATATGCAAGATCCATGGTCCAGCCTTTGGTAGTCTTTGCGTGGGTGTATATGTGCGCACGTGTTTATGATTTTTATATTTTACTGCAGTATGACCTTTAGGCTGGGTTCCACTATTGACCAACCAATAAGGAAACAAATATCAACGAAGTCTGCATTAGGTTCAGTTGAGCACAAGGGATTTTGCGCCTATAATTGCCACACTCGAACATAGCAATTGCTGCTTCACACGTGTTCTATATATGAATGGAAAATTGAACCATGTAAAATGTTGGACAGGGAGTGCATCAAGACGGTGGAAAAATTGCTGTGAAGATGCTCTATGATATCCCAGGACTCGACGATGAGCTATTTCAGAACGAGTTTAAAAACCTTACAAGGCTCAGACACCAAAATATTGTGCGGTTAGTTGGCTATTGCCATGATATGCAACAAGTACAAGTAATGCACGAAGGAAAATTGGTTCTTGCTGAAAAGACACATAGGGCACTCTGCTTGGAGTATATGTCTAATGGAAGCCTTGACAAGTATCTTTCTGGTAATGATCTCCTTGATTTAGTTAGTATGTTAGGTTATCATTATCTTGAGAATTCTCCTTATTTGATGCTGCAGATGAATGCGATAGATATGATTGGCATACATGCTATGGAATAATTAAGGGGATTTGCCAGGGTTTGAAATACCTCCACAATGAATTAAAGCCTCCTATTTATCACTTGGATTTGAAGCCAGCCAACGTATTGCTGGATGAGAACATGGTTCCCAGAATTGCAGATTTTGGGATGTCAAGACTCTTCGGTGATGAGCAAACACGAGCCACAAAAAGTTCTGTAGGAACAATGTAATCATTCTTCATGTGAACTCAAATTTGTGAAGGTAACTACATTTTGTGTCAGATATATAGCATCACTAACATTATATATGATATGTGATGCAGTGGATACTTACCGCCAGAATACATATACCATAATTTAATCTCAAATAAGTTCGACATATTCAGCATGGGTGTTATAATCATGAAGATAATGGCAGGACGTGCGGGCTACTTCAATAGTGCTGACATGTCTTCCGAGGAATTCACTAATCTTGTAAGAGAACGTGTTGTCTATTGAGATCATGCGTACGTATTCCATAAATAATACTTTGGTTATTCTAATATATTACCATTTTTGTGTGCTCTGACTTGGTAGGTGCTGGAAAGCTGGATGAATAGGCTACTTGAAACATCGAATCTCAGGAGGGCATATTCCAAACAAGTAAAGATATGCATTGAAATAGGTTTAAGTTGTGTGCAGGAGGATCGACAGAAAAGGCCAACTATACAGGATATTGTCGATATACTGAATGAGACAGAAACTAAGTGTACTTATGCGGTAAGAAAGGACGTGTTGTCTTACTTGGTGCGAATTGATCACTATTTACATAGTAGCTTCCCCTTAAACTACGATATTCATCTTTTTTATAACAAGAGACTGAAAATATGTGGTGCACCATGAAAATATTATGCTAATGGCCATGGATTTTTTCGTAGTTTGACTCAACCATAGTCTATTTTGGATAAGTTCAATTGTACATACGGCGCTTTCTGTGTATGTTTTAGAGCTAGGAACATGAGGCTGATGTTTATGGAGGTCTATGTATAGCAGTGAAGAAAGATTAAAAAAGCAAAGAAAGAGCAGGAACCGAAGGATTGGATAACTTTCCCCAAATTACCACATGGTATCACTACCGCTCAATCTGGCTTCGGATGGAGGTAGCATTCGTGATCGAAAGGCACTAGGAATTGATTGAGCTGGTCAAAAGGCACTGGCGAGGTCCAGGGAAAGAGCCGTGAATCAATTGAGCGCACCAGGAATCATTCTGACAATTGGAAGGCCCTTTTTTTTGGGCTCTGCTTCTAGACATTGGCACATAAGGTTTTTGCATGTGCATATGGCCATTGCAGCTCCTTGACATGTCCAATTTCGCAAGTTTATAAGTACATCAAAATGGTTTCTTTAATCAAAATGACGCAAAAGAGCAGAATAGTTTGTGACAACTCTGCATAATATGATTGTTTCCTATTCACAGGAGGCGGATAGGAACATTTTCCCTCAGGATGCTCAGTATCCATTTGATAAACATGTCCAACATATATACCATGGATCCAAGTTTAATCAGTATGCTCAGTGTCTATTTTCAAATTTTGTTAGTTATCAGCCATCCAGTCAAATATGTCATCGACATGGAAAGATTTTGACCGCTGCTTCTTGCTTGGAACTACCTTTCAGGGATATAATAATTACTCCTATATCTACTTGTTTTGAACAAAAAGCTGGTCCTACAGAAACAAGATTAGCTGGTGACTCGCCGAATGATACTCAAGATTACTCAGCTGGTGGTAAATAAATAGCAAATTATGTTACTTAACTATATAAGATCCCAGGTCATTTCTGTTGATATAAGCATACCTCATGCGTTTAACATAGGTGATTCATTACCTAGTATTGAGGCATTTCAAGTTGTCGGCGATCCTAAACCAGGATCTACTTTAAGAGCATGTGGTTTTTCTATAAATGGTACTACACTTTGTAATTTCCAGGTATGTTGTGTTCTGACTCTGAATTGTGATTCTGTTATCTTTGTTGTGAGTTTCTAAACCTTGCAATAGACCTTCACATGGGAATGTTGTTTTCAGTGGGTTCGCTATCTTGAAGATGGCACTAGGCAATCTATTGAAGGTAAAGAAAGGAATGCCCTACAAGTTGATAATCTCAATGTAATTCTTAGTTTTAGGAGTTTTTTTTGTAGTTTTTTGGATCTTTGATCCGAAGCATTGTACTTGTAATGATTATCGTGTTTGAATAAAGTTACAGGTACTAAGAACAAAAGGTAAAGAAGGAAATTTGTCCTACAAGTTGATAATGTTCAGCAAAAAAGTAATTATACTGACTGATTCTATATGTTCTGCAATTCAGGTGCTACGATGTACGACTATGTGCTTACTGCAGATGATGTTGGCGCTGTTCTTGCTGTAGACTGCACCCCTATGGATGATAACGGTCGCCAGGTTGTTAGCAAGTATAGTTTAGGGCAATTTCGTGTCGCAGACTGCAAGCTCATGTGGTTAATATAACTTATAAGAGTTTTGTGTAGTGCTCCATCGTCGATGTTACCAAACACATTATAGAACAATATTTGTTTGCAAATGGAGGAAGCAGACACAATTTTTGACCAGAAAAGTTGGTCCAAGACCTACCTAGGAAGATTCTCTTTCTCCCAGTGACAGTTGAAACCCATTTGCACTATGTTCTTGAAACTAATGGAAGCTAATGGAAGTGTGTTTTCTGCACCTCATTAAAAAAAACTAAAGCTATGCCAAATAATTTGCTAAACATGATTTTTTCCCTTCAACTGTTGTAAAGTGAATTTACTCTAAACTTTGATCAAGCTGACTATGGAGGTTTGATATGCTCACATTCTTTACTACTATCTTGATTTAAATCTGATTTTCCACCCTCAAGTTTTGAAGCATTTTGTGGCTTCACTCGTTATTAGTATATACTTTCTGTCTCTCATTTCCATTGTTATATACTCCCTCCGTTTCTAAATATAAGCCTTTTTAGAGATTTCAACTGGGACTACATACGGATGTATATAGACTTACTTTAGAGTGTAGATTCACTCATTCTACTCCGGATGTAGTCCGTATTGGAATCTCTAAAAAGGCTTATATTTAGGAACGGAGGGAGTATAAACAATATGTATTTTTAACTTGTGTCCTGGTAGGCTGATCTTGTTCTATTATTTTTGTTTCTCCATTTGTTGCATTGTGAACCATAACCTGCATGCTAAACAGCTTGTACAGCACAGCCTATCCTTTAAAATGCCATTTCTTCATCTGACTTATTTACAGAAGCGTGGTTAGCTGTGTATTTCTTGTTTCTTCTAATTTTTTTTCAAACGATAATTTCCTCTGGTAGTTCACATGTTAATTTTCATTGACGATTTTTTAGCTTCCAGCGATCCTATTTATTATCTAACTGAGTGAAATTTACTTGCAATTTTTTCCAAATGCATGGGTCTGAAATTAAATTATATACACCACTGACACATGAATCTGTTATCTCTTCTTTCAGATTTTGAGTTTTATGAGTTGCTTCTATTTATTGTAGGGTGATTTGGTGAGAGGGTTTGCTAACCGTAAGCAAAAGATAACCTGTGGTAAGTTTATGCTGTTTGTATTGTTGCCTCTTGGTCCTGGATCTCTGACATGATAAATTGTGACATTGTCAAGCTCTGCTTTAACATTATTGGATCAACATTGTAATTGACGTATTCTTACTTTCATATTTTGAAATTTGCAAAGTGTCTAGACACTACTACTTACTAGTCCATTGTATCTTCTTGGTGTGTGGAAGGTTCATCCACAGAAAAATGTCATTTTCTTATGTTTTATAAATTAACCCCTCAATAACATTAAATTAATATAAATTAGCGACAGACATCATTTTATCCTTTCCTGTTGTTGCATATTTACCTCTACATATACCTCCTCCCAAGGTAGGGCTGGATTACGCTGATACTAATTTGTCAAAAACCACTAATTTTGAAAGAAAAAATTTTGTCCGAAGAAAAAATTGAATGGTCGTTGTAATGGTACATTCTTGTGGGAAAAGCACATTTTGGTAGAAGAGGAGTTACAGACTCATGGTCACCTGATAGATAGGAGACATGTATGTTTGTTCGAAGTGGGAGTCTTGTAGGAGCACATCAGAGGATGACAATGCTTGTTTACCCATACTATTAGTGCACTATGATGTACAAGGTGGGGTCTAAAAAAGGGCACACTACGAAAGTTAGTGAACTTACGTCCATGCCTTGTCACACATGATGATGGGGTTTCGCTCCTTGGGTTTCTCTAGAAAACAATGATTTGCAATAAGCAATATTTGTTCACCATGGCTGATTTTTTGTGCCTGTGAGATGTTGAGGTATGCTAAACGCACTTCTTCTGAGTTTTCCTTAATTTAGTGCAGTACAGTTAGCAAACACCATCACCAAATTATGCAGTTCACTCACTCTGCTTCACTTTCTTAGAATTATCCAAGTTCCATTTCATATTATGCAGATCTAGAAATGCAGACTGATATCAATATATACATTTCAAGGGGGAGGGCTGACTTCAAAGTTTTTTTCCTGGTACGTCTTTTGAAGTATTCGTTCCCCATTAATGTCTGAACTATAAGTACAATTTGCTGCCTATGAGGTTAACAGAATGTTCACCTAGAAGGCTTCTTGATAATGCCATCAGTCATATTTTACAAGTTGTGTTGTTGTTAATGTAACTTAATCTTGTGACCCTCCAGCTGCTTACGTTATTGTATTGTTGCATTTTGTGTCTGATAAACTACAGAGGTAGCACTTAAAGTTGAAGAAATGGTCCTCATCTTTCTAGCTTATTTTCAATTAGGAGCTTAGACTTAAAACAATTGCCCTATTTGATTAAGGTATTCCCTACAATAGAAGGGTCACTAGGAGGGTTGGAAAAGAAGTTTGTTAATGGGCTCTGTTCAAAACTGACAGCATTGGATATCTCCTCAGCTTTTTAGCTCATTAATGATCGACTATCATGAGTGTAATATTAGACAGAGGCTGACACCTGCCTTCCTTTGCACAGACGAGGTATTTTCCTGAGAAATGGGAACATGCCATGTTGGTGCTTAGACGAACTGGGTATCAAATTAACTTCAACCATAAGGATGAGGATGAAGTTATAATTGACGAAAAATATTCACCAAATGTACAGGTAAATTGTCCGACAGGCACATTTATTCACTCCGTATTTATGATTGCTGCTGGCAGATATTTTTTTGATTTTCCTATATTAATTTTCTCCGCAGTTGAAAATTCCCACCGGACGAACTACTCAGTTTGTTTTAGTAACTTCTGGGGGTGTAGAACAACCATTTAATACACAGGGAATAACAAAGCCCAGCAACGAGGAAAACGACGTTAGGTGCCAACTGCTACCTTCCCTTCGCACTTTCTAACCTTTTGTTTAATGTGTTTTCTTTTGTTGACAAAGGGTGAAAATTCATAGATCTGATTAAGTGACACTTTTACAGGCTACGCGATCTAATCGTATCGGTCATAAGAACTTTTCAGAATAAGGTATCTCCTGCATAGGCATTTCTGCTGTTAAACCTTTGGTTTTTCTCTGTACTATTATTGTTCATGTGTCTTATATATTGTGTTCCCTTTTTTGTGACCAAGTTGAATTTAACGCAGGCATTTGAAGATAAATGGAAACGCTTGTAAGATATACATGACCCCCTCCATCGTTTTCTTTTCCAGATGAAAATAGTGTGTGTCCCGGTGATTTACACCTATAAATTATATACGGGTGTATAAATATACACCAATTCCAAGCGGGGGCTTAGATTGCGGATCCTCACGTGAATAATACTTGAATCATATAAACATTTTTGTCATGCATAACAAAATTCGGTTGTATGAATATGTTTTAAATGCATCAGTTTTTAAATGACATGAAGTTTTTTGCACTCTTTTCAAATTATGTTTGTTATACAGTCACAAAGAGTACTTGTATTTTTCGTACATCAGACCTCATTGGTCGGAGTGGCATCCGATGCTGGTCTATAACCTTTGGTTTGATGTTCGAATCACATAGCCGTTACTAATTTTGCAGGATTAAATTCCTTTAAGTTATGTTGTTCTGCCTAGTGTATGTAAAGATTATGAATCATCAAATAGCAGCGAATTAGAAGTGGTCAAGTGGCTAGGCCTGCCTGTAACTCTACTTGTTTGCTGTTTCGAACCTCCACCGAACCTGTTTTAGTTTTTATTTTATTATTTGTCAGTTTCTCCATGCGGGCCTTATCGCAAGAAAAATAATAATTCCAGGGGTTTTTCGCAAGAATACAGGGCCACACGCCCTCGTTCCATTCATCCAGTCACTAGCAGCGGGTACCATGCCATGCTAGCATGCTTCGTCGGTGTCGCGGACGTATAGAAACATGATTTGAACGGTATATGCATGTCAATGTCAAGTTATGGAACTTGTTCGATGTATTTTGCAAGTTCGGACACTAAACTGCACATTCATGACAAGTTCAAGCAACACTGGTGTATTTACCTCTAAAATTTATTCCTCTATTAGGGTACCCTGTAATTTCTACAAGTACATTTCCATACTTAAGAATGTACAAGAGTTAATTACACTGGTGGTGTTAGAACTTGGCGTAAAGGGTCACTTTGGTGCTAGAACTTGTGACATACATTGAACAGGTGCAATAACTTGGCTCAAACGTACAAATACGGTGCAAATCTTGATTGGGCACACCAGGACCGCTGACTAGGCATGCCAGCGTGGTGTGGGGCCTGCTGTCAGCAAATCGACGGCAGAGAGGGGGCGTGTGGCCAGTTTGCTGAGAAAACCACCTTGGATTATTTTTCACAAAAAAGCCCCAGTCGTTATTGGTGAGGTGGCATCTTAATTTTTCTGCAAAATTAACACGAAAAAAAGCATTCGGTAGCTCGTACCAGCGACTCGTGACTAGCACATAGTCAGTCCTAGCCAATCTAGCCGTAACGCATTCGTCTTAGGAGGTGTTTATTTCGATGAGTGTTAATGTAAACGTGAATGGGAACTAATTACACACTGTAATAGCACTGGAATGGACAAACCTCATTCTGTTTGGTTCTGCAGTGTAAAGGAAACGGGAACCTTACCAGTGTTTGATTTGGCACAGAAACAACAAGCATTTTTTCCACGTACAGAACATAACATGGGCTTTCACATGCAATTTGCAAGTGCTTCACCAGCACGATTTCAAATTCATCAAACAAGGACATAATTTAAAAATATTTTTGCATTCATCCAATGCAAAGACGTCTTTTAACAAGAATTTGGCTCAACTTTAACGACATTACACATTTTTAAAATGCATATTAAGCCATGGATACAAACTCAAAATTCAAAGACACTTCAAAATAAACTACATAACTAGTCCCTAAAATAGTTTTTATAGGATAAATAGAAAGGCCAAGTTCACGATCTTGCAAAGCAGCTTTTCCATCGATCTTCATCTTCCACGCCACACCACTGATCCCATTTTCTAATCAACCTTGCTTATTTCCTCATCTGCCAATAAGCGAGAGTTAAAATGAGAAATAAAGAAACACACAAGAGGCAGCCAATAAAAACAATAACAAACTAGCAATAAGAGGCCCACATAGATAGCTCAGATTGCACAATAGAACAACCTAGCAAGAAAACTGAAAACTTGTATGTCCAGAATACTTGCTTGCTTGCCGATAAAGTTTGTTGTTAAATCTCTACCC
>CBMN010002530.1:0-13110 GCA_000582825.1 Hordeum pubiflorum | reverse complement strand
CTGCACTGTGTGGGCTTTCACTGAGTGTGATGGGTATGGCGAGAAAGGATTGTTCCCCGGAGTGAAGAAGAGGATTAGGGTTAGACACATCATAGAGGTATTGGTGAGTGTCCCAGAAGCATTGACCTGAGAAAATAAGAGCTTCTCCAATACAAGCAGGACGCAGATCCAGGCGTACTCAAAGTATCGGGGCAGTGCACACCTCTGACTACTGTCAGGGCCTCCCCTGCAGTTTTGCGCTAAAAAACAGTATACTTCACTGACATGGTGATTTTCTGAAATACTGGTAGAACGTACACGACACCGATCACTAGGAGCCAGGACCCATCTGGCACATACCAACACCTCCTGAGCTGTGCGCTACTGCACTTTCAGGGCTGGCACCGCTTTTCCAACATGGGTCACTGCCACTGCACCATGGAGAGGGTGATGAGTTCCCACATTACAACAAGCTAGGTGCCACATTGCTGGCCGAGATCGCCTGGCACAAGAATGCTAGAGATCAAGGTTCAGTGAATGACAGCAAGGAGTGAGCTAGGCCTGCTGTTTTATCTACATTCATTTCCGAGGGAGCAATCACACTACAGCCATTGTACGCTGTAATCCGCTCGCGCGAGCAGCATCTTTGCCTCATGATCCAGGGAGCCAAATCTGCTCCCTTTGATCTGCACTGTTTCTGCATGATGCAGGAGACAAAGTCCATCTCCAACTGCCGGACAATATGGGACTGCCACTACTCTCTCCATCACAAAATGATGTTACTAGCCTACTATTAAGTGCACACAAGTCAAGCCCACGTTGCAGCAAGCCCAACGCCAACCATGGTTTTTAATTTCAGTTTCAGAAAAATTTCAGCACCAACCGAAATCACCGAAATTCAGTGAATTTCAGTGATTTCGGTTTTCATTTCGGTCAAAGGACCGAAATATTCACTTGAATTCAATTAAGGTTTTGAAATTTTTGAAAAATATTTGAATTATGTGTACTACTGAAATTGCCGAAATATTTTGGCCAAAACGAAAATATTTCAGTGTCCGCTGAAATTAATGAAATTCAATGAATTTTATCGAAATCTCACTGAAAGTGAAAACCATGACGCCAACAACGGCAAAAAGGACATTCGAACACACTAACAAAGACACTGGGGCAGAATACGTGACGGTAATAATATTTTAACAAACTTATACTGTTTGGGATGGTACTGAGCAAAGAAGCAACTACAGAATAGCTGCCCCATTTCCTTTCTTTGGAATAACAACAGACTAATTAATCATCAAATTAGACTTAAAAGAAACTGTAAGAGCATCAACTGATAAACGCATAGATGTAGTAAGAAAAGGAGTAGTGTATAACCTTGATAAAAGTTTGACAGCAGCAGAACCATACCCAAGCTGCGTTAAAAAAGAGAGCATTAGAACAAGGAGTGGTGTCTTTCAGACATTAACATGCAGTGACGTTAACATAGGTATTGAATCACATCCAATAGAGGCAAAAAAGCGTACCCTCAGGGCACTTGGATGAACAGCGATTCGTACTATTCGAGCTCCTGATAGGCTGGGAAATACATTGTCTTGAAATTGTTCACAAAACTTCCATGGAATTTGATCACCGGAAGGCGCATGGCCCTCATTTAGGCTTCTGATAGCTGATTTTCGAGATATTTGTCCTTCCAGGCAGACCTGAAAATTCCAAACAAGCTCTAATAACTTAAAATGCTGAGATTGTGTGTATACACCATCTAGTATGATCTAATCTCAATCTCAATTGCTAGATGAACTAAGTGGATTGTCCATGCCTTGAAGGCGGAAGGTATAGGAATACAAACAGACCTTGAATGGTGAGCTTAATAAGTCACAAAACCAATTAGTTCAAGCAAGACAATATCTATAATTTTTCACAGAAATGAGATAAAGCTGTGAAGCAGTATGGCATAATATTAGAAGAAAAAAAAAATGAAAGTAAAAATAATAATTAAGTTAGGTCAAACCAAATGGCCAAAAAAACTGATCCAGATACGTCTAATTTCTATTTACAGTGTGTCGTGCATCTGCGCCATAGAACGTTAATAGTCAGAAATCATTGTTATGCTCATTGCACCCTATAGCTTGTAAAGGCTCCAACAGAAGTAACAAAACAGAATAACTTATAAAGGGTACGTGATTTCAGGTAAGAAATAGGTACTGTTTATGTCTAGTATGTGCAGGCAGTGATTTAACACTTCAACGGTCACAGAAAAATTCCAGCTTGCTCAAATACAAAACTAAGGAAGGATATTTTGTTCAAACACAGATGATCCCCAATAGAAACAAAGCTAAAATAGGATATTAGTTAAAGAACTAAGAACTAAAACCACCCAATGGCAATCATCCAGAGAGAAATACAATATAAGATCCTCCAAAGATAATCAGGACAAAGTATCCAAACCTGAATCACGCACAAAATATCCGGGAGCTGGTTTTCGGACTCATTAACTGGGCCTAACAGATACAGAACACGCGTTAGTATAGGGTAATAATGTTACCATAATAAAGAGGTGAGGTCACAGAACAGTTTGGTCCATACCAAGCAATACGAAAAGATGATGTGCAGGCGCATCAGCCATTAATTGCAAGTCATTGGGTGAATTTTTGTAGTGAGAAGCAACATAAAGTGCCATCATTCGCTGAAATATTAAGTATGCAGAATAAATATCAATTTAGAGGCATGCAATGCAGGTATACTTAGATTTCTATGTAAAACTAATGCACAGAATTACAAGGAACACAGAACATTTTTAGTTCATACCTGTAAAAATACCTCACTCTCCTTGTGATATGAGAAAAGTGTGTCCCGGTTGACATAATACAGCTGACAGTGTTCTGGATGAGGTAGCCTAAAGAAAACCAGGTTTGCTTGCTAAACACACGGCGGTACAAGAAAATAGATGTACAACACCACAAGAAACAACATGACTTACCTACTGATATTTGGAATGGAGTTTGCAAGATCCAAACAAAGTAACTCATTAAGCCAGGTTTCAATAGGATCACCAGAGGCATACCTAATGGACTCATTCAATTCAATTTTTTTAAACAGCCTGCCTACAAGTCAAAATAAAGCAAAAGGCACGTGTAAAGCATCCAAATATTCAGAAGGTTCTCTTAAATGTAGACAACTCATTTTAAGATGAGAGTAAGACAAACTCTTACTGGAACTGGGTCCATCACTTGAAGCTGATGGCTGGCTTTGGGATTCTAACTGCTGGAGGAGTTTCAAAGACAAGGATCGGCCTGTCCCTTCATACCTTCAACAGAAATATCCAGAATGATGACTCCCATGATTTATGGTTCTAGAGCATTAGTAACTGAAAGCAATCATACCCGTTGACAGTGGAAGATAGGAAAACAAGATATGGGCCAAGCAAGGCTTTAACAATTGGCAATGGAATAGCGGCAGCTTCATCAATGACAAGAAGTTCAACTTGAGAAAGCTTTCCATGATCATGTGGTTTCAAATACTGCAAACATTAGAAACTTTAGAACTAGTTCACCGATGCTAAGCAAAGTGATGTTCAACAGTACAAAATACTCCCTCCGTAAACTAATATGAGTGTTTAGATTACTATTTTAGTGATCTAAACGCTCTTATATTAGTTTACAGAGGAAGTATGTCTACAAACAAGTAGGATATCAGAATTTCTAGGGTTGGGCGCAGGTACGCTGGACCTATGACTAAACACATGGAAGTTCCATGGAGGAACTGTGAGACGTTCGAATTTACAAGGGCCTAGCCCAGAAAGCACTAACATTATAAAAATATTTGGCCTGATGATAGTGCATGAACTACAGAAAAGACAAGTCCCATGCAAAAAGAATACAGATCACCAAACCAATTACCCAGAAAAAGTAAGCTTTGACATAGCATGATCTTATGTCACACTAAGGAATCATCAATATGACTGTTCCAAGATTTTAAGTCATGAAATAATACCCTTCTAAAATCAATTATACATATTAGAGGGCATGCTTGTATGATCAATTTGACATCACCAGCAATATTGCACGTGTAATGCAATTTCATCAATATACCTTATAAGAATATAATCACAGCATCGTGCATTAAAATAGTACCATACAAGTATATGGATCACCCTCCAGCACTTATGGAGATAGTTAAGTCCAGTGCCAAAGATCTCATCAACAGTTTACATTTCACCTTAAAGATATTGACATGTATTTCTTTAATATATTACATGTAGTTCAAAATTCTGCTACCAAATAATCGCAAACGCAAGAAAAGGGAGGGATGTAGACACTTGCGTTTGTGATTATTTGGTAGCAGAATTTTGATTTTCAAACCATTTCTGCATTTAATGAGCCCCGGTTTAATTCGTTTTTGGAGACGATTTGAAATCAGATGAAATTAAGGTTAATTAGTATAAGAGGAGAGCATAAATGTAAGCTTAATTTCTCATCTACAGATCTGATATTTTGGATGGAGAGATAGTTTGGATCAAACCCTAACTTGTACTTTTATTATTAGTACAGCTATTGATTAATAGATATGAGTAGACACTTCTTAAGAATTAAGCCATAGTCATAATAGCACCTAGCTAGGCTATAAGGTTCCAATCCTCGGCGACTCTTTAACTGTTCGATTATTGAATATCAATCTACTGAAGCAGATAACACATCAATACCATATTTTCATCGGTACATCAGGTAAGCAAAGATGAACTATGGTTCTCAGGAATAGCAGAATCTTGATAAATAAATAATCAAACTAGTTGCCACCATTGTCGAGGGCATAACTGTGTAAGCTTTATCTTAAAGCAACCAAAGGCTTTTAGGCCTCCTTTGGTTTGGAGGAACTTTGTAGGAAACTTTATAGGATAGGATTTTTATAGAAAATTTTCCTTTAGAGTCCTTTGGTTTGTAGGAATAGAATCCTATTCCAATGGAGGAATTCTTCCTATCCTTCACATTTCATAGGAAAATAAACACTAGCCTAGACCCAATGGAAAAAATCCTATGATGTGAACCAAAGTACATCTCTTTTCCTATTCCTAGTCATAGGATTTGAGATACATGGCATCTCATTTCCTATGACTTTCCTGTTCCTATGATTTTCCTACCCTGTGAACCAAAGAGGGCCTTAAGTTCTTGCTGAAAAAATTTAACTTCCAATGCCTTCCAGAGAAGCTAAAGGATCCCTTTCAACATAGAAGCTGAAGTCCTTCACCAATTCACCATGAAATTAGATTCTAAAAGCTAAACATCCCAGAAGGACCAGGGAGTGGTAGGCTGGTAGCAACCAAGTAGTAGTTTTAATGATTTGTTACCTGGATCGTTTGACGATGTTGCTTATGGACGTTTATTTGTATTATTGCTTTCCTGAGATTTGGATCTGAACTCTTCACTACATCATAATGCAAATGCTCCTGAAAGGGGGAAATGAAGCACAGATGTGTTCACGTAACATATGTTTAAACTTCAACAACAAAACAAAATATTAGACATATACTACCTTGTACTCCATTGCATTTATTCCTTTGCAGACAAAATCAAATAGTGTATTTAAGTTCTCAGGACTTGGAGCCGTGACAAATATATTTGAATACCTACAAAGACAAACCATTAGCCTCAACAAGAGGAACACATGAAATGAAAAACATAAATAACACTACTGAGTTAAGCTTTACCCAGCTGCGATGGCTCCAGCAATAGCAAGACCAAGGGCAGCTGATTTCCCACGTCCACGAGCAGCAAGCAAGGCAACCGTGCTCCTAAGGGACTTGTCCAAAATAGAATCTAGGAAATTGATAATAGCTTTACCCTGCGTATATTGTTTTTCAGTTTGAGTTTATGACCCAAAAAAACATGACAAAGGAAAATTTGGACAGGGTAAGAGGCAAATTGTACCTGATCCATTGTGCAGCACTTTCCGATTAAAGGGCCAACCGGGAAGTCTTCGCGGAATTGATCTTTTAGGTCTTTCAACTCTCGTTCCCTTTCAGACAAACCCTCAGAATCCTAAAAACATGATAATAAAATATGCATGTCTTAGATGACCAAATAGGCACAACCAGAATCTTCCAGAAATGCATAATTTCACCAGCTGAACTTCTTACCTCATTCTTTGTAACTGGTTGTATAAATTTCATGTGAGATGATATAGGCAAAATGTTGAGTTCATCATCCATCACAATGCATGCTTTGCATGACGCTATGGACAGTAAGAACCGCTCGTTGAACCTTGTGGCTGCCTGAGTATGAGACTCTGTTCGGAACCTTTCGTGAACGTCCTGTTAGCACAAGGCCCGTGTAAGTTTACGTTAGCTTAGCAGGATAGAGCCGAAGCAAATAAGCTAATCAACAGCATTGAATCCAAATTATCTTTGTTTGCTCGCAAAATTGAATCAGCTATGTGGAAAGCAATAGCGAATGAACGTGCAACAGAAAACTGGGCTCACCATGACCATCGTGTAGAGACTGGTTAGCGAGGAGAGCGAAGAGAGCAGCAGGATGACCAAACCACCGCCCTCGACAGTCTCAATGGTCCTGGCCAGAAGGTTCGGCGTCAGGGCCTCGAAGTCCTGCAGATGCAGAAAACAAACACACAGGTAGTTTCAGGCAGAGCACCACAGGCAGCAACATTCATCAGCGCAAAACAGTGAAGCCGCAGCCTCTGAAGCTTATCATACCTGCAGTATGCACATGCCAAAAGTGTTGCCGAGGACCCTCTCCGAGTCCTTGTACATGCAGTAGGTGATGTCGGAGGTCTCGAGGAAGAGGGAGAAGGGGTCGGCCTTCTCGGGGTCCATGAGCCCGCGCTGCATGAGCTTCTTGATCTGCTTGGCGCGCTTCTTCCTGTGGCTGCTGATCTCGAGCTTGTTGCGGTAGCACCAGAGCACGGAGGGGCGCGACTTGACGCGGGACTTGGCCAGCATGTAGTTGAGGTTGACGATCTGGTCGCGCGACTTGTCGCCGACGATGATGAACATGGACCGCTGCCGCTGCCGCACGCCATTCTCTATCACCGTGCGGATGCGCTCGTCCACCTTCTTCCTCATCCTCGCCGCCGCCGCCGCCGCTCGCCGGCTCTCTCGCGCGAATGGGGATTGGGGGGGACGGGGTTTAGCTAGGGTTTTCCCGGCTGCCGGCGTCCACCTGATTGATATGAGACGGAGATGAGGAGGGGGGAGCGGGAGCGTGGACGGCCGGATGAGGGTGCCTTCGACGGTCCAGATTCCCCCATTTCTTCCGGTGAGAGTGGTCTCCGCCTCTCTGGCCTCTTAGGGTGGAATGGGCTGGAGAACCGCGGCCTGCTAAATTGGGCCCACAGCCCAACCTTCACTGCCCGGGCCAGCTTCGTTGGGGGTCCCATTCGCAGAGGCTATACGTGGGCTCCACCGAAGTATTCTCAGGGCTTCCTCTCCCGAGCCAAACAACGCCGCCGCCGCCGCAGCCGCCGGAAGAGGGGTTCGCCGCTGGCAAGTCTTCCAGGATGGGGTACCACCGCAATAGGCGCGGTCGTGGATCCTCGTCGTCCTCCTCCTCCTCCTCTTCGCGCCGCACCAAGCAAGAAACCTCGTGGTAACTCCACTTCCTCCTTCCTCCTTGAGGAGGTCTGGCTTTCTCTAGGGCTCTGCTTAAGGGCCTGTAGGATTTTGCTCGAATTGCTCATCTACGGCCGTGGATTTTCAATAGCATGTACTTGCAGATGCTGGTTAGACTAGGTTTCACTCGTGTTTAGCTGATCTCAGTGATGCACAGAGGATGAAATGTATACTTAAGTTGACGTCGTGGATTTCGATCGTGATACCAGCATTTTGATTTTACAAACGGGAGTAAAATAGCGTTCTTTTGTCTTCAATTTCAGCGATGATGCTCCTGGGACGTCACTTCCAAGGCAGCAAGGTACAAATTCCGTGGAACTTCCTTGTTGTTTCTGGACATCTCTTGCTCTAAACAGACTTATGATTGATGAATTACTATGTGAACTGAGATGCGTTTTCCCAAAAATATACCGCTCGTAAAGTGTCACGAAACATACTGTAAGTTAGTGTTTGCTTGTATGGTCACCGGGGAGGAGGGGGGACTCACCACCTGAATTCCATTCATTTATTGACCAGAGTTATTTCAAAGGTTACACTTCACAGAAATTTAATAGCTCATATTCCCTCCTTTCTTAAATATAAGTCTTTTTAGAGATTTCACTACACACTACACATGGAGCAAAATGAGTGAATGTACACTCTAAAGTATGTCTATATACATCCGTATGTAGTCCATAGTAGAATCTCTAAAAAGACTTATATTTAGGAACAGAGGGAGTACTATACTACAGTACTACTTACCGAATGCAACTTGACAGTTATATAACTGTGTACGCTGCGGTCAAGTCCATATTGGGACTCATGAGCTTCATGAAACTGTTTTGCAGTTTACCACATTCCTGAAACCTTAGTATTGACAATGCTATTTTGATTTTCCAGACAACACCGAAGGGGAATCTAATAGCCCCAAAATTCAGCTTGCAATGTGGGTAGGTATGATGTTTTCAATTGTTCTTACGCTGCTCATTTGACAGTGTGTGTAAGCTCTTATGTTTATTTATAGGACTTTGGGCAATGCGATGCTAAAAGATGCACTGGTCGTAAGCTTTCAAGATTTGGGCTGTTAAAGGTAAGGCACCACTTGGTTCACAACCTCTAAAATTCAAAACCCTACGTGCTAAAATGGAAAACAAGAAAAAGTAAAGTACACATACTGCATGCACATGTATATAGAGTCAAGGTCATTTAATATCGTCAAGCTGATTCTTATAGGCTTTCGGTAAAATATACTCTTGCGTCATGCTTTTGGTTAAACTCCTGACACTTCCTCTGCTATTAAAGATATACATTTTTCTAACAAGGTTGGTATTTGTCTTGCAGGAGTTGCGAGTGACTAATGGTTTTGGTGGTGTTGTTCTAAGGTATATATAAGATATGTGCTAAAACGAATCATGTGAAACCGTGTGAAGCTATTTTTTTGATTTCTCCCAGTTTGGTAATCCTGTATAATTATATGAAACAAACTAAAAATTCTCATGTAAATCTGACCTTTGAGATACATATGTTACTCCAGCTGATTGATTTTTTTTCCTTTTGCTTTCAGCCCTGTTGGGACACATTGTGTATCCAAGGAAGATCATCCTATCGTGCAAAGAAAAGGATTAGCCGTTGTTGATTGTTCGTGGGCACGTTTAGATGATGTCCCTTTTGTGAAACTCCGTTGTGGTGCTCCTCGTCTCTGTAAGATCATTGTATTTAAGTAAATTCAGTAAGGTGGTGCATCATTGGTGCCCATTTTGACTTAGAAATGCGGGATTACTTTCTCCTACTTGTTTTGCATGGAACTACCTGTAACATGCGAATAAGATGGTTCCATGAAAAGACTCCTGTAATTTCAAATTAATTGTTATTTCTAAATTTGTCATCGAGCCACACATTCCTGAGTCAAAGTTCCAGATTGTCCGCTCTTTCAGTTTAGATTCTAGAACATAACTTTGGCATGCTTTGATTGAAACAGTTTTTTCACCATGTTTTTGTTTACCCAAGTTAGGTCAGTAATTAGTTCCTGTCAGAAGGCTTTGCCTCTTGTAAATTTGTGTGAATTCATTAAATTGTATGTTTCATTCGACTGTTTGCAGTGCCATGGTTGGTGGCAGCAAATCCTGTGAATTATGGCCGGCCATGTCAGCTTTCGTGTGTGGAAGCTTTATCAGCAGCCCTCATAATATGGTAAATTTTCTAGCCTCGCTTATCAAGAAGTGTGTGTTAAACTGTTGATGTTGATAAAAAAATTTGGATCACTTGGTGCTTTGAGCTATGATAGGCTTTTTATAAAAATAGAGATATGGTGGTTCTCCCAAGTGTTCAAGCTAAACTATTGGTCTGAATTTATGGTGTGACATATCCAGCGTGTGAATTCGTAGTTCAGGACAGTGCTAGTTATTTTCTGCCATGGTTTCAGCTTATGTTATAACTATATTCACAGCGGGGAGGAAGAGACTGGAGAACTGCTGCTTGCGAAATTCAAGTGGGGTCACTCATTCTTATCACTCAACAGGTCAGTCCATTAAATATTTTCTTCATATTACATATAGGTTTGTAGTGAATTTTAGACCGTGTAGACCATTCTACTTATTTATGGGTAGTGTAAGCAATAAGGTAGTTGAATGTACCATTGTCCTGCAAGACGCAAAACCCATTGACTGTTATTACATAGATGAAGCAGACTAATTTCTGGCCATACACGCTAACTGCTGACCTAATCACTAACAATCAGTGATTGTGCCACGATAGGGCACTTTGCTGCATATTTTACTTTATCCAGCATTCAATCATCTTAGTTTGAATGCAATACCCAAATTGTGCACCATCTGCCTTTACGTTATCTAGCCTGGATTCTTCATACAGAACATGTTTCATTTACGTAATGTATTAGGTCAGGTTTTCACATTATTTTCCTTGTAATAATATGCAGGGATCTGCTCAAAGCGTACTCCAAGTGTGAAAATGGCACTGAGATAATCAATGTGCAGAACTCGTGGCTGTCAAGCGCACCGAGTGTTCCAAAGTCACCTGTAAACGGTAACAACCACATCGCAACTCAGAGCATTAGAAGTTTGGCAAAATCTATCCATACGCTAATTGTAGTAAGATTGGTTGTGCGGACATTGATTTTACTTTGTTATTATTTGTGCATCACAGTGGCAGACAAACCACACCGAAGCACAGAGGAAGGATCAGATTCTGAATCTGACGATGGCTTGCCCCCTCTGGAAGAGAACATGAACCACTTGGACCTCAGCGAGGACGAAGAAAGCGAAGAGGAAGGCGAAACTGAAAACGAAGGGGTTACCGACACAAAATGATGTTTGTGTGCCCGATCGAAATGAGATCCAGGTGCCTTGAGGTGTTGGTCGTGGGTCTGAAGACAACCTATATTTCTGTACACTTGTATTGCTTGCTTGCTTCCTTCGTGTACCAGTTTATGTATTTTTCCTTTGAGGGATTCGTGTGCCAGTATATGTAAGCGTAAACGGTAAATACACACACTCTTTGAGAACACGAGTGCACTTTTTAGACTATATATTTGTTAACATTATTATTGCTCCATATATTAACCAATGAGCTTTAGAGCATACATAAATGATTGTCCAGTACGTATGCATAGAGCCAGTATACATATAAGCTACTTAGGCGTCTTGGCGTATCTTGCAGCGTTATTGTACGTACATACGTACGTGGTACATGAAATGAGTAGGCAGTGCAGTGTATGCAGTGGGGGGGCTACACGAGACGAGATGTTAGGCGAGGAAGGTGGTGAGCCTGGCGCAGGCCTCGACGACCCTGTCCCTGCTGTTGAAGGCGCTGACCCTGACGAAGCCCTCGCCGCCGGGGCCGAAGCCGCTGCCGGGGACGGTGATGACGTGCGTCTTCTCGAGGATCTCGGCGAACACGTCCCACGAGCGGCGGCCGGGGAGGAGGCGCACCCAGACGTAGGGCGAGTCGCCGCCGCCGTACACCTCCTTGCCCAGCGCCTGGAAGGTGTCCACCAGCACCCGCGCGTTCTCCTTGTACCCGGCCACCACGCGCGCCACGGCGGCGCGGCCCTCCTCCGTCGCCAGGCACGCCAGCCCGCCCGCCTGCGCCACGCTGGAGGCGCCGTTGAAGCAGGTGGTGACCACGCGGTCGAAGTCCCGGGCCACCCGGGTGCCGTCGGCGTAGAGCAGCTCGTCGGGGACGACGGCCCAGCCCAGCCGCACGCCCGTGAACCCGGCGAACTTGGAGAAGGAGGAGATCTCGATGGCCACCTCCCGCGCGCCGGGCACCTCGTAGATGGACCGGGGCTTGTCGCCGCCGGGGGAGATGTAGGAGGCGTAGGCGGAGTCGAAGACGACGATGGAGCCGTTGCGGCGCGCGAAGTCGACGAGCTGCCGCAGCTGGTCGCGCGAGGCCGCGTGGCCCGTGGGGTTGTTGGGCGAGCAGAAGAAGATGACGTCGGTGCGCGGGACGCGCGACAGGTCCGGGAAGAAGGCGTTCTCCGGCGCGCACCGCATGTACTCGATCCCGGCGTACCCGCTGCCGCTGCCGGTGCCGGACTCCTCGTCCGCCGCCGGCGGCCCCGTCTGCCCCATGATCACGCCGTTGTCCACGTACCCCGGGAAGGTGGGGTCCTGGACGGCGATGGTCACGTCTCGCCCGAACATCATCTGCACGAGGAGAAACAAGATGAGATT
Source organism: Hordeum pubiflorum (assembly GCA_000582825.1). NCBI lineage: Eukaryota > Viridiplantae > Streptophyta > Magnoliopsida > Poales > Poaceae > Hordeum > Hordeum pubiflorum. The sequence continues at coordinate 840 of CBMN010002530.1, read as the reverse complement.
TACATATAGCCAGCCACTCAACCTCGCTCGTCCGTGCGTAGTGGTAGTTTTGCTAGCTGCACCTGAAGGCGCGCAATGTCGCACTGCGCTCCGTCCGAGATGAACACCTCGGCGTCTCGTATCCCCATGTTTGGGTATACTACGTCAGCAATGGCCTTCCTCAGAGCCTGCATGCATGCATGCATGTGTTAAATTTGCTTAATTATCATCTCTTGCTTCAGTCAGAAGTCTTGTGGTAATTAATTAGCCTCGACAGTATGTTACTGCAGGGTGCAGATCAATTACCTTCTGCCCTTGCTCTGGCCCGTAGCCTTGGTACCCTTCAGGAGTTGATAACGCAAGCGCGTACTGCAAAAATCAGAGAGAAAATATCTAAGCCATGATTTTTTTTTTCAATTCTTTTACCACAATCCTTCAACGAAAATTGTTCTGAAAACAAATTTATTGGTTAATTTCAGCTAGCTGCCAGGAGTATAAGTATCAAAGTCAAGCAGCACAAGCAAGGAAGCAAGCATAAATCTGTTGTCGGGTCTCAGTCGTGGCCTTTTCGTCCTGTGGTGTGATGTCAACATAACATGCATGCATGGTCGGCCACATAAAATATAAGTATATCTCAAGGAGACAAGCCATGCATTGACCAGTAAGTACGAGATTCGGAAGCACTTTCAGTGTACTAATTCTTTTTTTTTTTTTTGAAAGAACGCAGGAGAGCTGCGTATTTCATTAAGAAGGAACGGCTGACAGCCAACTGTACAGGTACTAGGCCAACGGCTTAGCGAAACAACGAGAGAATCAAGAAGAAGAAACAAAACTAAAAACAGGCCGCGGGAGGCGCGGCCG
>CBMN010002515.1:0-10001 GCA_000582825.1 Hordeum pubiflorum | reverse complement strand
GGGAGGGGGAAGGGGACACAGACTTCAGATATGTTTGACCAAAATGTACATCTTCGTTAATATACAATCAGGGACAACCAAGATAATAAAGTGAACCTTGCAGGGTAACCAAGAAGCAACTTTGGTGAGATCGCAACGAGAGTAGCTAATACAGTAGCCTGTCCATGTAGCGAATCAAGCTCATGGTTCACATTTTTACCCTGCTTTAAGTAAATTTATCAAGAGGGTAAGTGTTAAGGCAGTAAAACTGTATCATGCACATGAGATGCCAAATACAGTATAAAGTAGCAGTAAAATTAATGAAAAAGATAAACCAATAGTCGCTGATGACATATATTAAACTACAAACACAACATAATATGTTACAGGCTAGTGCCAACTCATCCAATAGGAAAGTCCAGACTAGATCACCAAACCTTTGCACTGATTAATGCGTGAGGTAACTTGAGTAAAAACAAGTGTATAAAGACTGTCTCTGTTAGTGCTGCAAATACTATGCTCTAACCTTACATGTAGTTATCATGATGTATGCATGATGCATATTTTTTTAACCGCTGTTTCCTATTTGTGAGACAGCAGAAAGTAATTATGAAGCTGCAACATGGATCAATTCTCAAGATTATAACATGAGAGGTTCAATTACAATTAGTAACAGCGCCATCGGTTGACTATGCACTTTAAAGAGTGACTGTTTAAGTATGTGCTAAAGATTAAAGTAGCATGGCTAGCTGTGCATTCTGAACATCCAGAACAACCGCTTATATTAGGTATAATAAGTTTATGGAACGCAACAAACAAGCTTCACTATACCTTATCAAATGATAAAGTCTCCCTGAGGGCATGTAATGTTGTAATACCATATGAGACTAAACCGCCAACACATGTCGGATCAACTTCCGCTAAAGCACGCAACGTTAAAGCTGCCTCAACACGAACCTATACAATGTCAACAAAGATAATAGGGTTGATCAACCACTTAAGACAACATACAAAGGAACATCTGTAGCATAGATTGACGGTAACAGAAAATTTAAGCATGGCTTGAGTTTCATTTTTAGAAGAAAATACTGTACACTGCAAAGAGACAAGGTGCAGCAACAGCAGGACATACCAAAATGAGTGCAACTATATTCAGCTTTCAATATAATCATATTAAAGGGGACCTTGTAGAATACAATGGAAGATCACAGTAATATTCAGTTTTCCTCGGTACTCAGTAATTCAGTAGGCAGCAAGATCAACCATATGATACACTGAATGTGAAGTTCAGACACTGCATGCAAATTTTGTATCGACAAGCAGGCAAAGTGTGTGATAAGCTATGTTGGTTGTTTGCAGGAAACAGATTGATGAAATGTGTTATGCAATCAGAACAATTAATATTAGCACCAGAAAAGTAAGTATATGTATAGTTTACTCATCAATATCAATGGTTTATTATTTCATTGATGTTGAGAAAAAACAAGCAGTTGAACAACAAAGAAAATGTTCTCAAGACGGAGTAACATGACATGTAATATAGCAATGGCACAAGCAAGTGGATCTGTGACTACATGGTTATCTAGTCATCCAGTATATATCTCTGAAAGCTGAAATAGAATAATTGTGTAGTATACACCCATCATACATGAGGTTTCTCAGTAAGCTACATGTTTTTGATCATAGAGTTGCATAGCAGATATGTTACAGTGAAGATGATGTGAAAAACAAAATATGTACTTATGAATTTAAGAGTGCACAAAATGAAAATTCAGGAAACCTATTTTGCAACATACATTTGCTGAAGAATGAGATAATGCTGCAACGACTGTGTTGTCAAGAATATCCTTGAATTCAGATGGAACCTGCGTGATGAAGCATGTGATGTTTCTCATGTTCGCATAGCATTGATCCCAAAAACAGAAAATTCATTGCTTGTGGGAATGATATATGAGGCTCAGAGCCACATGTGAGTAACACATTGGATAGTATTTTTTCAACTTCATGATCTCTGTGATGGTAGTGAGCAATTGCCCATAAGCAGATAGCCAAATAAGAATTTTACTTCCGCTAGAGAAAAATCATACGCATACTCAAAGTAACTGGAAATGCATAGTGTGTCACTTGGTTGAGTTATAACAATCGAGGCTGCAAATTAAACAGTGAAAACCATTGATAATACATCATCCCTTGAGTGCAAATACCTCGCCCAAGCTTCTCAAGAGGTAAGATAGAATGCGTAATGTTGCCACCCTCGTCGGAGCAGTATAGTTTGAAGACTCCAACTGCACTCAACAAAATTCAAAGGATGTAAGGAAATTTACTCAGATTTTTATACTGTTTCTTAGAACCAGATTGAAGCTACCGAACCTTTCTCCCCAGAAATACCAAAAATTCACCCTGCGTTGGCTCAGTCATCTGATCAGCAAAACCAACTCGGAGGACATATAGTACACATGCCTGGGCATTTAGATATAAAAGCAATGAGAACTTTAAACTGAAGCAATTGAAGTGGAATAACATTTTCTAGCCAGTATTTGATATCCTGTTTTCTTATGACAAACAAAATTACAAATTCAAACTAGTTTAGACTAATTGAAAACAAGCATCAAACAGCTGGCATCTTACAAAGCACATGCTCAACTTCTTGTGTTACATTTCTGTCATCTATAGTGAACTCATTCCATGCGGACATATCACATTTCTAGGTTACTCGTGCAGCCCCATCAATCCATCCTCAAAATAAATTCTAATCAATTGATAAACCACATGTGGAAAAAGCAGTCTCTCTTGTAAAGGAAATATTTGCTGACAATACAGGCAGTTAAAAACATAATAATTCATGGTTGAAAAAAAATATTGATATACAAGTTCAAACTTCAAACCAAAATTGACAAAGGGAGCTACCAAAGCGTGTGGATCAGGAGAACCATTCCCTTGGAGAATTTCCATCACTTGTACAGCATAGTTTTGAAGTTCACTGTCCAGTGTGCCGTACTTCATATGGATCATCTGCACCAGATGACTTCGTTAATGGATAGAAATGAAATATCAATGCGCTGTGAATGTAATCAAGCTACTTGTGAATTAAGGTAAATTTAGTAGAATTGAGGCGTATAATCTTTCTAGTTAAATAGGAAGGGAACCTTTTGTGAGCGAGCCAAGTGACAATAACTAGGAGGAAGTAGGTATGTTTCCTTTTTTTCCTAGCTAGAAGATAAGCGCTGATGTTCAAGTTACAGAGGACTTGAACTCATTGATGGGGTTGTACATCCACTCACCCACCCAACTGAGCTAGGCCGGTTGCTAATTCAGTACAGCGATAATCTAACAATGTAAAGAGAAATATAATGAAGTTGAGATGGCTAATGATGCATCCCTTAGGATGGAACTGAACGGCAACAACCCTTTGAAAGGGTATTTACTACTCAGCAACCTTTTTAGGTGTTCATGATAGTCAGTTTGGTACATTGTATACATAAGATAATTCAACCCAATGGTTTTATTTTTATTTTCTTTATTTATGAGCGAAAACAGTAGGGGAGGCGCCCCTACTGCGCCATTTTATAAATTTTAAAAGATGGCATATGTACAATGGATGAGAGGATGGGGCGTAGTCAGATCAAAGTGCCTGAGCCCACTTCAGCATTAAATTTCACATATCTTTGTGCATATTTGGCCTCTGTGCCCTGTGGCAATCTCACTCGGATGATTTTGTAGTGTTTTTACCTACTTTATGGTCAGTTAGGTTTAATAGCTCATCCTTGTGGTATCCTTGTATAAACTTAGTCACCTTAGTATTGCACTATTCTAATTCCGTGATTTTCTTTTACATCTTCGTGTTTGCTTCCTACAAAACCTTTATTTCTGTTTGAATAAAAATTTACCTGCAAAAAGAACACCCATGATAGAGACAAACCAACTCGGAGTTTCTTTGCATTGGCTCCATTTGCTGCAATAGGAAAACAGAGAACATTTCAGCGAATGCACATAAGCATGGATTATCGACTAAGTCATACACGATGCATCCAAGTTATCAGTGCCATATGCAGAAGTAGCAACGTGCTTACATTGGCGATATAATTGATAAAAAGAGCAACATAGCATAAATTTAAATAATTATAAAAAATAGAGAAAGAAAGCATTGCACAGATTGCAATATTATAGTATATCAATATAAAAAGAGGAGCAAGAGGGAAGGAACCCCGGAGATATATTCCTAGGTGGAAGAAACTTGGATACACATCCCACCATTGAGGTACCTAGGAATTCCCCAAGTGCCCTATTCAAATATTGAGAATGCTAACTCTAGGTAGCCTTGAGTGTGCTACTAGCAATAAGCCCATAGTACTATCAATGCCCACTTTCAGTATAGTGTGAGTTCGGCCACAAGTTTAACAATTGTGGTTCACACTGAATTCAGAAACTGGTAAAACAGTGTTTCACTTTCACATGTCTCTCTTTCATAATGCTTTCATATTAGTTTCTTTTTAAATAAAGGCAGCAAATATGCAAGACTTGAATGAAAAAACAGTATTCGAAATGGTGTTACAACAACATACATACACACTCATGTCTTTAAATATCTTTATCGCACTTAGGAAAGGACACCGTATCTATTTCTTAAAAAAAGGACGCCATATTATTTACCTTTAACAAATGGTAAAATTAAATGCTTCTGTATACCATCATCAAACTTCTTTGCAGAAACATTTTGCTTTTTTCCTCCTTTAGTTACCTGTCAACTAAAGTCATATACAGAAACTGACAGGAAAAAAATTAAGAACATGTGAAGCTATATACCTGTGCATCTGGGTTCACTGCAAGAGCAAGTATGGCACCAAGTGCTTCCGCAAATGAATCTCTAACTGCTGACACATTATCTTCCAAGCCCTATAAAATGTCATCAAACAAAAAACAAATTAAGCTAAAATAGCTGCAACCACTTTTTTATTAACTTGCATTAAACATGAGGAATAAATAAAATGAGTAAACGATACCTTAACACAACAAGACATTGAAGTATCAAGTTCCACCATCCCCAACCCAGGCCCACCTATATTAGCAAAGGCCTTCAAGCACCGCGCTGCTGCTACTCTAACAATATATGATTTGTCACTTATGCCTCCTCGCATGATTATGCGGAAAGCCTCCAAATAAGCTGCACCACTACCACCACCACCAGAGCCTTCCAATGCATTCTCAAGCAAGAGGAGTGCATCTTGCCTTACAAAGTCCTGAAGATTCAAGTGAGAAAAAATGCTTTTACTGGTAGAAACTAGAAAATGAACCAGGAGCAAAAAAACAAAAGAAACAGGGCTGAAGATCAGCAGCAGCACTATTAAGAAAATCATGGGTCCTTGGAAACGGGAAAAAGGGAACAAAAGTCCCACAGGTATTCCACGTATTCAGATTTACAGCAAGTCCCCAATCTTGTAGGAATCATTGTTTCTAGACAAACAAAAGCAAGTATTCCACATTTTAACACAGATGTTGTATTGCAAGAGAAATAAAAAAATGATATGAATAAAAAATAACAGTCAGGTAATAGTCTGTAAAAGGCACTGGAATGAGAACAGGAAGAATAATAAGGAAACTGAAGGGAGAAGCATGCGACCTCATGATACTTCATTAGTTTTGCTACGATGTTTGATGTCTCAATCAATCCTGCGGTAATCTTGCGGCCAAATAAGCGGTAAATTTCTCCTAGGCATTGCGCTGCACCTGTTAGGAAATTATTTGGTTTTACATCATTAGAAACACAATCATAATCCATACACAGACCACATCATTATAGTGTAACTTTTACAAGAAATGGTGGGGGGCGTCACCAGATCATTGCACAATGCACACCAGAAAAATGCATTACTACATACTACTCCCTCTGATCCAATATTACTTTTCTTTGATTTGTCTAGATACGGATGTACCTAACACTAAAAACATGTCTAGATACATCCGTATCTANNNAAATCTAAGACAAGTAATATGGATAGTATCTGATAAAGGTACTTAAGGCTAGGGTCTATCTATAAACTCTTAGAAGTAGTCACGTGAACAACATTAGATTAAGATCTTCCACGAAAAAATTATGGTGTTTGTAGCAATATGCTTGCCACTATGCTGCGCCACAAATTACAATTTTCAAAAAAATGGTTACTTTACTTTGAAGAACTATTTCTGCGCCACAAATTTCAATTTTCAAAAAAATGGTTACTTTTCTTCGAAGAACTATTTCTTCCAATCCACGGGTCGGGTAAACCCAATGTTGCACCAAGCGGTTGGTCGTGTAAATAAACCTGACCTCCCTTCCTTCACTGATTGTGTGGTTTGGTGACTCCACTTACATCATGTTGGAAAAGTAACAGCTGTTTGAGGAATTGCACTAATTTGAATGCCGTTGTGTTTCTCTTATTTCTTTCTTTTTGTTATTCAAAACGCATGTAAGTGATATTCCAGTGCAGTTTGCGAACTGAGCTTTTAGCTCAGATAGCTAGGTTCCTTGTGCTGGAACCTGCCCACCCAGGTTCAAGTCCTAGACTTGGCACGGGTGGTCGCATTTTCCTGGATTTATTCCAGGCTTTCCGACGCTACTCTTTCAACGGTATGGCATGCCCATCAACTACGAGGCGTCTGTGGCGACTTTGTCAATCTCAAGATCTGTCGGCTCAGTCTTTCAGAGGTGCTCATGGGGGTTGGGAGCGTGTGTGTGTGTTTATAGAGGTGAGTGTGTGTGCGTGTACGTGAGCATCTGCGCTGTGTTTCTCAAAAAAAAACAGTGCAGTTTGGCTTGGCACACCTTAAGATTCCCCAAGAAACTAGCATTTGGGGGATTATCAGAAGGGGGGACCTCAAAAATCTAATTCTTCGCAGAGAAGCCAGAAAGGTTTTTTGGGACGAGAAAATAGGGTTATGCTTATCCATAATAAATACCTAAATATTCTTCTTAGCATTGAAATATTGTGTTGTCTCCCTATTTCTAATTAGAGGAGCAAGACAGAATCACAAGAACGCTAGTGGTACTAGGCAAATGGCAGCGACGCCTTCACCTTCAATGGCAAAGGTGGTGTAAACTTCAAGAGCAAGACAGTGACTTTGATGGGTCAATCAAGCTAAGGTGGCAATGACTATGACTTTAACAGGTCAATTACACAAAGAGTGTGATGGATTTGAGTGATAGTGTCTCGTCACCTATGAATGTATTGGCCCAGGCACAAACAGAGCAGTAATAATGACTAAGACTGAACTACTGATGGTTCAGCAATCACAAATAGATGCATTGTGAGAATAAAATATAAAGGCTCAATTTTTCAAGAAGGTGAACTCATCCAACACAATTTCACTTACTCAAAGTTTAAACATCAAAAATTGCATGACTAGGTGATGTAGCACTTACAAGATGTATCTGTTATACAGCTATACAACAACACTACTATTGGGTCAATAAACGGCATAGATCCCTCTTTTCATTCAGCTAATGAGAGTGCTTCCATGATTTCTCTTTTTTGAGAATTGTGGGCATTTATGTTCACCCGCTGGCTACATGTCTAATTAAACAAAAATAATAATAGACAAGTTACAACTGCCAACACATTTGAAATAAGTTAAGAAATCTATACAGCATGAATTACGATTCCTAACCTGCACATGCCATGGGATCCGCTCTTTTCACATCTACCAACCACCCCTGCAAGGTGCTCGCTCTCGAGTATACTGATATTGCATCACCTTTCTGAATTATCCGCCCCATTGCTGATGACGCCAACCGTCGAACAGGGCGGCAAGCACCAAAGACAAGCAAGGACTGGAGAGCATCCTCGCACTTCCTTTGCCAGAGCTGTATGGTGTCCTGAATAGCAACATCAAACACATAATTCAAAATCAGAGGTACCAAGGAAATCCTCCATTCATCACCTGAAGCTGCATATTACACTTTGTGGGATAATATAATCAAAGAGCGAACTTCCTTAAGGTGGCTCAGACATGGCAAGTTTGACACACGCAAGCAGGAAGGGAGGCAAAATCGTGAGCAATTTTCAGCTCAAGTGCGTGCCAATCATGGAGCATTTATTTACTTCTTCTGTCCCTTCAGCCGCAGCTAAAAGCAACCATATGAGCCGATACTAGGATCCTCCGACCCAGGAACTAGAACAAACTAGAGCTTTGCAAGGAGCCAAGGACACCGAACTCTAGCAGTGAACTACCGAAATTACTCCCCGTAAGGAGCCAATTCAAGCAGATCACGGCACAGCAACACCGATCCAGGGAGCTCGTACGGAAGTAGCATACGCGTAGGCATTGCTATAGCAGCAGGGATCTGGAAGGTGGGATCTAGGGCAATGGGAGAGGAGGACCTTGGGGGCCTCGTCGAGGGCGGAGGAAAGCTCGGAGAGGAGGTCGAAGCAGAGGAGCGCGTCGGGGGGCTTCTGCCTGGCCGACGCCACCACGGACTCCAGCTGCGCCACCAGAGCGCCGAACCGCGACAGCGGAATTGGCTCGCCGCCGGCGACGCCGCGCTTCGCCATGCGAAAGGTGGGGGAGGAGGGAGCGGGAGGGCGTGCGGGTGTTTGGGCCGATGGCCTTTTTCCGGATGGAGATCTAGAGTAGACGTGCCGCGCGGTGGGGTGCTTGGTTGGTAGTCAAAAAATTGGCTAGCCAACATTTGCAAATCCAAAGTCCAAAGCTTCTTTAATTTGGCAACTTCTAGAAATCGGCAAAAGAAAAATGTAGTACTAGTAGCTAAATTTTCGAATTTCGGTTTAAAAGGAAAGGTCGGCATGGTTAGCTTTATTAATTTTATTAAAACACGACTGCATGGTTAAAAAAATATTATTATTATTTTACGTGAAAAAACGTGGTTAACTTTTTGACTTGACAAAATGTTGGCTACTCCAGATGGTGGAGTAGCTCAAATTTTGTGAACCAACCAATCATGCTCTTGATGTGTTGCTATGTTATGTCCAGCTTGTCGGGGCGATAAGACAATCCAGATGATGGTGTAATAAACTGGCAAACATATATACCCTTCAACATTCCTAACATGATCGGTCCAACTTGTCTTGCTTCACGGATAGTTTTGACATTAAATTATAAAACGATAGTTAGGGGGACTTATCCTGACGCTAGGTTTCCCTATTGACTCAGGTTTCCCTATTGACTCAGGTTCGGTGTCGATACACCACACTAAGTCTTGTATGATTGGCATCATGTGATCCTTTCGTCCAGATCCATTCTAGCATTGCGAACTTTCGTGTTTTCGCCTCTTGCGTCAAGTCCCCAAGTTTGGTGTGGTAGACCTTGGAGTAGGCCCTAGATCATCACTAGAGTGAATGCTCTTACTATGGCGGCGGTGATCAGATATATTCAATGCCAATCCACCTCACAACCTTTTTGCATTTGGACGGCATGTGACCGCAATTAACAAACCCTAGATGCTTATGGCGTTTGTTTCAGACTGGGTGAGATGGTGGTGGATGGTATGGAGAACATGGTTGAAGAAGGTGATGATGTTTGCAGCGAGGGGGTAAGCTTGGGAAGAAAGGAGTGAGCAGAGCGGTGTGATCCGCATGTGATCAGTAAACTGATGTCGGACAAGTCGGGGTCGATGGTGGATGTTGAAGATGATGGTACAACACTTGTACAATCCCCTAAAACGTGTTTGGACACTATGTGGAGAGGGAATGCGAGTTGGCGGGCGGGAGATTATTGGGGGATTATGATTGGGAACTTTATTTTAATTCCCAACCCTAGGTTTGTTTTGCGGTGGGAAAAGTTTGAGATGAAGGGTCTATTTGGGAGTTCTCTGCTCCACCAAAATCAGCTTCGCTTCATCAAATCCACTTTGGAGCAGTTCCGTACAGAAGTTGCAGCTTCACCAAAGAGCAATTTATCGTGTTTGGCTTCTAGCTAGCTCTAACTTCAAGAATGAGAAATTTGGTGGGAAGGATATGTCTGATTGGTTGATGTGGGGAAAAAGAAGGGCTATCCACTTACTGATGGCAGTGGTGTGTATCCCCCCCACC
>CBMN010002513.1:0-19379 GCA_000582825.1 Hordeum pubiflorum | reverse complement strand
GGGGTTGAACATAAAGAATACCCATGGTGGCCTAACAATGCCTATATGATGCCAATTTGTTTTTGTCTAACAATACCCATGGCGAACATATATTTCTATGTATGTTAATTCTCACATATATTTGTAATATTGGATGTGTGTCCACTCTAATTTGACTCTGTGAAGTTTCGATTTGAATATTTATATTTTCCTCGAGATTTACAATACAAATTCTCCATGAATACATTCATCGAGCTAGGTGAAAAACTAAGGGGACTTGTAACATGGCTACAAAAAATGCTAACAAGCAATCTTTCATCTTATTTGCACCTTGTTCATTTGTCCATGTCATTTAGTTTTGTCTCCACATGAAAAACATTGTTATTGGAGATATATCATGTATGGATGAAAAACCATGTAAATATCAACCCAATTTTTGATAATTATTTGATCATAAGTGAGACGTGCACGTGCAAGCTTACTAGTATTATTAGGAGAGGGAGCACCAAACGTCAATTAGTGGGTACCTACTGCAACTGTAGATGAGGGAGGTTGTTGTGTATTCTGAAGCAGGTTGTTCCATGGGGGGCATGGGGCAACCGGGGAAGATAAACAGTGTGGGCCGACGGGGCACTGGGCTGCAGAGGGCCTGAAGTACTGGGTTGTGTGTGATTCATGTAACCTTTTGTGTATAAGAAATAAATACTTTGCCTCAAAAAAAAATATTGACCGAATCAAATACTGAAGAATGAAGTAGAGAACCTTGAACCACAGAGATTTCGCCGCCGTAGTCGTTGCCGGTAAATCAAGGGTCACCGATAGAATGCAGCAGGCCAGCTTGCCCACAAAAACACCATTGCCGCAGTACAATGTTGCTTGCCAAAAACGCCACCATTGCTGCAGTACAATGTCGCGGATGAAGCATGGCTCGATGGAGGCCACCAAGGATAGTGGTAGGAGCGGAGGAGGAGGGGAGGCAGCCGGTAGCACCAGCAGAGGCGGGCGCAACCATTGCGTCCGGGGCAGATGAGGTTGGGAGGCAGCCGGCGGCGGCGCAAAGGAGGGTTCAACCTCGGTCCGACCGGCCACCTAGGCAGGGCAAGAGGGACTCCCTGTGAGCCGCGGATGCGACCGGGCCAGCGGTTGTGCCAGAGGAGCGCCGGGGGAGCATTGGCCATTGGATGTGTTGACTTTGCAAATAGCCGAATCAGAGAGACAGAGACATTCGTGAGGCCAGGTTGTGGTGGGTCCTTAGCAAGTAACCGACGCTTATGTGGCAGCGACGTTCTAGTGGTTGGTCCCATACGTAAGTCAATAGAAGAATGCTGATATGGGTGCTAATGTGGATAGGCTGCATGTTAAGAGAAATATGATAGTAGGGATGAACTATTTATGTATTATTATTATAGATTATTATAGATTATAGATTCCGGCCTGGCGGCTGCTATATCAAAAACAAAAAACAACGAACCCGCAAAAATGCAACCGGTCGAACTCACGGGTTGAGCCCGTGGGTCGTACCCACACTTGTCACGAACAGGAGCACTCTTCCGTTCCCGCACGCCGCACTCCGTTCCCCGATTGGTTCGCCGCCGCCGCACTCCGTTCCCCGATTGGTTCGCGGCCGCCGCCGCCGCCGTCTCCGTCAACCTCCTCGATTCCGGCCGCCGTATCTCGGCACCACCCGAGCCGCCCATGGACATCGACTCCGAACCGCCCGCCGAGAGCAAGCCCACCCAGATGGACCTCGAGGACGAGGCAAGCCGCCGCCGCCGCACAATTTTTTCTCTCGGGGAATTCCCCCCCTCCTTTTCCTTCAGGGTTTTGTATCTGATTGTCTGCGCAGGCGGACGCCGAGGGGAAGGGGAAGGACGAGGAGCTCGCGGAATCCATCGGGAGCCTATCCATCGCCCCGGGCCGCACCAACTTCAGGAAGAAGCCGGTGATCATCCTCGTCATCGGCATGGCCGGTGCGCTCCTATTTCGTTTGCCACTATTCATATACTACGATTACATTAGTTACGGATGGCCCAGCGAACCTGTGACATGTTAGCTTTTGCTGAGAGATCTTGGGATTGGAAGCTTATACTGTTCTGCTCTACAATGCAGGGACGGGGAAGACCACCTTCATGCACCGTCTGGTGTGCCATATGCAGGCATCGACAAACATGAGGGGCTATGTGCTCAACCTTGACCCGGCCGTGATGACACTGCCGTTCGGGGCCAACATTGACATCCGCGATACCGTTCGTTACAAGGAGGTGATGAAAGAGTACGGACTCGGTCCCAATGGTGGCATTCTTACCTCACTCAACCTCTTCTCAACCAAGTTTGATGAGGTACCCATCCTACATGTATCTCGTATGTTTAGTTTATAGTGGTACTGCGCATCATTGAAATCCTCTGTTAGGCTATAACATGGAAGATAACTGAGCTATTTCATGTCTTCTTTTTGGTAATTGGTTCATGTCAATCTCTACCATTCAATGTAAATTGTTGCTTGAATTGTGCTTAATTTATAGCTTAATGCTGAGGTCATAGAAAATAATTTGATTGTGCGTTGAATATGTGAGGTCCCTCTCTCAGATAGGAATCAGAATCACAAAGGGGAAAAAGGGGTGAGAAAGGAGGCGAACAGGGGATGAGATTCAGAAAGCAGGGAGGGGATAAGTTCAGATATTATTCGTTTCTTTTCCATGTTAGTACAGACGGAAGTATTTCCTTTTAATGGACGCCTCTCGGTCTTACATGTGGGCCCACTAGTCCCACCCAAAGGCACACAGACAAGGCCACACCAACTCACACCAGACTCTCACCATGTATCCAATCGGTTACGCTAGCAGCATGAGGAAAGTGACACCGTAACACATAATAGTCTTCCCAAGTAGCACAGTCCTCAGGCAAATGTGACCATTGAATAAGCACTTGGGGAGCAACTGCATTACCTTGCCGCACTATACGACGCTGCAAAATTACCAGTGGCTGAGAAGAAGCTAGCAATGTTTGAGGAGGTGGTACAGCTTGGAAGGCAGGGGCAAAGCTAGGATTAAATTCCTTCAGTTGTGAAACATGAAATACAGGATGGACTTGGCAGCCTTCAGGTAGCTCCAATTTGTATGCCACCGCACGCACCGGGGGGCAAGAACTTTAAAAGGACCAAAGAATTTGAATGATAATTTGGGGCATGGACGATTGAGAACCGTTGACTGAGCATATGGCTGTAGTTTGAGCAGCACTGAATCTCCCACTTGAAAGGTTTTATCCACCCTGTTTCTTTATTCTGGCTTGAGCTTGTGTAAGATGATCTCGGAGCTGTTCCAGACGGGCAGCATTAGGTATAGGAAAATCCTCACCAAAATTTGGCTCCGTGCTATAAAGAGCTTGAAAAGGAGAACAACAGATGAAGTATGGTAGCTAGAATTGTACCAGAACTCCGCCATCGGAAGCCAAACACGACACCTGTTAGGTTTGTCATATACAGCACACCGCAGATATTGTTCACCACATTGATTGACTCGCTCACTCTGGCGATCCGTCTGTGGATGGTATGCTGTGCTGTAGGAGAGTTTGGAACCCAACGCCGTGAAAATATCTCGCGACATTGCACTTGTAAATATCTTATCATGATCAGTTACAATGGAACTAGGCACTCCATGAAGCTTGATGGTGGAATCCAAGAAAACTTTTGCCACCGAACTAACAGAGAAAGGGTGGCAAAGTGGAAGGAAATGGGCGTACTTGGTGAAATACTGTCATAACCTTCAGATCGAGGTAAGCACTCAATGAAATCCATAGTCAAATCCTCCCATGGACGTTTGGGAACTGGCAAGGGCTGTAGAAGACCTGCTGGTTTGATATGGAGAGGTTTAGCTTGCTGACATATTTGGCACTGCCGCACAAATGTTTCCACAGCTGCTTTCATGCCCATCCAGTAGTAGAGCTTTCGCAAACGTTGATAAGTAGCCTGTACGCTGGAGTGTCCACCCACTGGACTGTTGTGTAAGGCATCAATGAGTTTGGTCTGTAAAGCCAAACTTTTACCAATGTACAAGCGTCCCTTGTATTTGATAAGACCATTATCTAAAGAATAGCCTTCATCGTTGGGGGATAAAATCACCAACTGACTGAGAAGAGTTTGTGCTGTGCTGTCTACTTCATAATTATGCACTACCTCCAATAACCAATCAGGCTGGCACATAGTAAGAGGTTGACACTCCATAAGATGACCTACTCGAGAGAGAGAATCGGCAGCACCAGTATCAACCCCTCTTTTGTAGCGAAACTCAAACTGCAGACCAACCAGCTTGGACATGGCATTTCTCTGCAGTTCAGTTCCTAACAGCTGATCGCCAAGCGCACATAAAGACTTGTGATCTGTTAAGATGATAAATGGCCCCCTCTGCAAATATGTTCGCCAGTGGTCAATGGCCATGATCACCACAAGAAATTCCTTTTCATAGATGGATAACTTGCTGTTTTGCACCCCAAGAGCCTTACTAAAATATGCCACAGGCTGCCCATGCTGCATAAGTACAGCACCTACTCCAGTAGCACATGCATCTGTTTCCACGGTAAATTGATCCGAGAAATCTGGTAGTGCCAACACAGGGGAATGAGCCATGGTTTGTTTCAAGGATTCAAAGCTTGTTGTGTTCGTCATTCCAGTGAAAGCCCTTTTTTGTGAAGAGCTGAGTGAGAGGTTTAGTGATGCAACTATACCTTGGTACAAATTTACGGTAATTGACGGTGAGGCCAAGAAATCCCCGTAGCTCAGTAGCATTAGTTGGCACTGGCCACTTCTCCATAGCACTCGTCTTGTCGGGGTCAGTAGCCACCCCCAAATCTGAAATAATACGCTCCAAGTAATTGATGCTTGTCTGACCAAAAGAACACTTTGAAAACTTGGCAAATAGTTGGTGTTGTCGTAACAGGCCTAATACTTGATGGAGGTGTATAAGATGCTCTGCCCAAGAAGCACTGTAAACCAGAATATCATCCATGAAGACAATCACAAATTTGCGAAGAAATTTTGAAAACACTCAATTCATAACACATCGAAACGTTGCGGGCGCATTCATGAGGCCGAACGGCATGACCCGGAACTGGAAATGCCCATGGTGTGTCTTAAAAGCCGTCTTTGGTTCGTCTTCTTCCCGCATACAGATTTGATGATAACCTGCACGCAAATCCAACTTGGAAAAGAACTTTGTGCCGGTAATTTCATCCAAAAGTTCATCAACAATTGGCAGCGGAAACTTATTCTTGATGGTGATGTTGTTCAAGCGACGATAATCCACACAAAAACGCCACTGACCATCCTTTTTCTTAACAAGTAAAACAGGAGAGGCATATGGGCTCATGCTCGGCACAATTACTCCCGAGGATAACATTTCTGAAACTTGGCGTTCAGTTTCGTCCTTGTGCAAAGGAGAATACCGATATGACCGAGAGTTAACTGGTGATGTACCTTGCTCAACGGTAATTGCATGATCCAAAGCACGGTGAGGACGTAAAGACTTCGGATCTTGGAATATATCATGATATTGATCTAGTAAGGCCTGCAGATCAGGTGCTACTTCAGATGAAATAGAAGCCACATTGGAAGGAACAACTGATTCCAATACTGCTAAAGCCCACACATCATTGCCCAAGATGCACTTTTCCAAGTGGTCAGGATTGATTTCTAACAATTCAGATTGAGCCCCTGCAAGGTCACCTATTGCCCATCCTTTGGAATCTGCAAACGTTTGTTCTTCCAATCAGACACCATAGAACTGAATTCGCTCAACCAATCCTTGCCCAAAACGGCGTCATAACCTCCCAAGTCTAAGATCCTCATATCATCTGCTTGTCTGCTTAAGTTAAACTAGAGCCGCCATCTGACAGTCAAACTCATCGGCACCAAATTCATCAGCCACAGCCGTGATGAAGGCATCCCAATGCAGTAGGCGATGTTGGCGCTTGTACGCCTGCAACCACAACGCGGCATGGCCCTCGAAGTAGTGTGGCAGTGCTGACCCACTGATGTGCTGGGATGCAGTGCATGTCAAAGTAGACATAGCAGAGGTCAATCCACAACAAGGGATGGTCGCCGTTGAAGGAAGGGAAGTTGTGCTTGGGTGGCTTCATGCGGAAATCCCCGTGGTTCCGTGCCGCGATGTCCGTCCCCGGATTGAACTCCTCTTCAGCTGCCAGTGGCCGCGCGTGGCCGGGGAGCAGAGGTGGCCCGTTGTTTGCTAGGCGGGCAACTCCCTGGTCGGCTGGCGGCGGCGCCCGCTGAGGAATCGGCACGGGCAGGGCCTCCGCTTGTTGGCGCTTGACGGTGTCGAGGTCGTCACCGAAGTCGTCCAACTGCTTGTGCATAGTGGATACATCACCGGACACCTTTTTCATCTCCTTCGATAACAACTCCTCGAACTTTGTGGTGATATCTGCCGCTGATTTCCGTAGCAACTCCTCTAGCGACTTCTTCATCTCGTCCATGTGATCTAGCATGAAGAGAGTTTGGGCACTTGGTTTGCTGGTAGCGGGCGCCATCTTCCCTGGATCCAGCGAACGCCAACTTAGGATTTACGGAGATCAAACCCGTGGGCGAACTCCAATCAGCTGGTCGATGTTACCGCTTAGGTCTCAGAAATACAAAGCACAAGACCGACCGGAACACAAGCTCTGAATACCAACTGTGATGTCCCTCTCTCAGATAGGAATCACAAAGGGGGAAAGGGCTGAGAAAGGAGGCGAACAGGGGATGAGATTCAGAAAGCAGGGAGGGGATAAGTTCAGATATTATTCATTTCTTTTCCATGCCAGTACAAACGGAAGCATTTCCTTTTAATGGACATCTCACGGTCTTACATGTGGGCCCACTAGTCCCACCCAAAGGCACACATGCCAGGCCACACCAAGTCATGCCAGACTCTCACCTTGTATCCAATCGGTTACACTAGTAGGCCGATTCTTCAGTGTCAGGCATTGATGGTTCAGAAGGCATGACAGAATAATGCCAACTTCTTTCTGCAAAATTCTTGTACTATTAAGATAATGTATGTCTAATATTCATCCTTGCAGGTTATATCAGTTATTGAAAGCCGAGCAGACCAGCTGGATTATGTGCTGGTGGATACCCCAGGGCAGATTGAAATCTTCACTTGGTCGGCTTCAGGAGCTATCATAACTGAGGCTTTTGCATCAACATTCCCAACGGTTGTTGCATATGTGGTTGACACCCCCAGGTCGACAAACCCTGTAACCTTTATGAGCAACATGATGTATGCGTGCAGTATCCTCTACAAGACCCGTTTACCTCTGGTGCTGACATTTAACAAGGTTGATGTAGCGAAGCACGAGTTTGCTCTTGAGGTAGGTACACCCTTATGATGATTATGTCAACTGTTATTACATTTAGCTACTATCTATCATGTATTCACATTGTGTTGTATGCAGTATGTACTGGTTCTCTTTTGGGTATACATCTGTCAATATGTCACTTTTGAGCTGTCATGCTGAAAATTGAAAACATATTTACACAACCAGGGTCTTCGTCCATGATGTTTCCTTCCTCAGTTGTTGTAACCTGACCTTCGTTTTTTTGCTGGAGCAGTGGATGCAAGACTTTGAAGCATTTCAGGCGGCTTTGGATTCTGACTCATTATACTCCTCTTCATTTACCCGGAGGCTCTCTCTTGTGTTGGATGAATTCTACAAGAACCTACGTTCCGTTGGAGTATCAGCGGTATCTGGAACTGGAGTTGATGCGTTTTTCGACGCTACAGAAGCAAGCGCCAAAGAATACATGGAGTCTTACAGGTTTGTCCTTTATGATATAGTGTACAATTGCTGAACAGAGTGTCGATGCCAAAAAAGTTATTAGTTAATCTCATCTAACAATCTTTATCAGGGCTGATCTTGACAAGAGAATTGTTGAGAAGGAGAGACTGGAGGCTGAGCGTAGGAACGAGAACATGGAGAGATTGAGGAGAGATATGGAGAAGTCCAAAGGACAAACTTTGGTGCTCAGCACTGGTTTGAGGGACAGAAGTCCCGCCTCAGAAATGATGGGTGACACTGATGAGGAGGAAGAAGAGGAGGCTGTGAAGGATTTCAGATTTTCCGAGATTGATGACGATGATGATGATGAAGACGGAGATGAGGGAGAAGACGATGAAGTGACTCATTTTGGCATTTAAGGTATCATAGCGCTTCTCTATGTATAATGTGCTTCAAAGGTGTTGGCATAATATTGAATATCTGTTTACTGATTTTTGTAATTAATGTGACATAACCATTAAATTTGTGGGGTGCAAGTAAAGGCATTTGTCTGTTTGCTCAAGGGATATAGGCTAGCACTTGAGTCTTAAAACACCTTACATAATTACATTGTACAGAGGGAGTATCTAATGTACAGATTCACACTTGGTGCATAGTGGACTAGTGGTTTATTTTGCAAATTTGAAACCTCAGCGAGGGTGTGATGTTGATAAGACAGGCGAGCTGATGCACTTTTTTTCAGAATCTTTTGTCATTTCAAAATGTGTTTTTCAAAATGGGTTCATATGTACCCGTGTTCATCCATGACTTTCTCGTGAGCTGATGGCCAAGTCCAGCCGTTAGTTTTCGCCTGTCAATGGAGAAAGGATTCTGTACTAACTCCATTCTGATGTCACTGAGCTTTCTTGACAGGTTGATGGAATCGAACAGAGGAGAAGAGAAGAGGAGAGGAGCGTCGGGAGTGATAATTGTTTTTTTCCGGGTGAGTATTACTACTACAGTGGAAACGGAATGCTGTGGACTGGAGTAGCCTGTAAATCAACTTGCACTCCATCAAACTCGCTGGAATGAACGGATCAATCCCATCCCATCGCTTCATTGTTTCCACACGTGGTAGTGCTACGTAGTATGATGAAATTGTCTCCTTGACTTGTCGTGCGAACAATCAGCCGGCCGCTCTTCCATCATTGTCGATATCACTAGTACGGTAGTAGGGATTTTGTTTGCGAGTTCTCGATCAGCCTGTAACATAAATGCCCTCCCCTGATCTGCCATCGCCTCAGCGGTGCACCGTCCGGCGCGACGTGACGCCATTGATTCCCAAGGAGAAGGTAGGCACGCATTCCGCTTTCAAACTGCTGCTATTTTTGCTCCATCTGAATGAATGCCCGCCCGTGTGAGCAAGAACAGCTGTGTGTGTGGACTGCCATGCACGCATCACGCATGCCAAAGTCAAACTGTCTGTGTCTGTCGTCCTCTTCCTCCTTCCTCCAGGCAAGCGTCGTCGACCGGTTGTGGAGTGCACACCTGCGACTGCGACCGCATTTATCTCCGGACAAAGAAGAAGAAGAAGAAGAGACAAGGAGCAAGTGCCTGCCTTGGGAGGAGATGGACGTTCCATTGCATTTCATTCCATTAGTAACGGATAGATCGATCGATCGATCGAGTTCGTTCTTAATTACCAACGGACCGGTTCCAACGGTGCTCCTGCTGCCGTCATTGCTAACAAACACCCTCCGTCCATCCTCATCCACAACACGTAGGCCCTTGCTTCGTGAGTGAGGTGAAAATTCATGCGAATCCTAGCTACTACTCGTATGGAGTATATACATGGCCTCGAAATGCAACAAGAGGTAGATCCGAAAATTGGCAGCCGCCGCCCGCCACGTACTCTGCTCATTCATTCCGTCGCGCTCGCGCACAAACATCTGGCTGGTGCAGTCCAGTTGCCACCTCTCTCACGCTCCACCGCCCACTGCTATATAAACACCACCACCTCCGATCCTAGCCAGTGGAGTAGTACGTACTACTACAGTCCAGGCATCACCGCTCTCTCCCTCTCGTCCGCCTCCACATTAATTCTTCTCCCACCGCTTCCCAACAAACCCGCCGCCCACCCTTGACCATCACCATGGCGCTCGCAGCGACACCACACCGCCGGTGGGCCGTGCCGATCGCGGCGGTGCTGCTTTCGCTTTCGCTGTCGACGACGCCCGCGGCGGCGCACCACGTCGCGGTGCCTCCTTCGGCTCCATCGGCGGCGGCGCCGGGCCCGGCCGCGGGGATGAGCGCGGCGTGCCTCAACTCGCTGCTCAACATGTCGGACTGCCTGCCGTACGTGCAGGCCGGGAGCAAGGCGCGGGCGCCGGACAAGCCGTGCTGCCCGGAGCTGGCGGGGATGGTGGGCTCCAACCCCGTCTGCCTCTGCGAGCTCCTCTCCGGCGCCGCCGACTCCTTCGGCATCGCCGTCGACTACGCCCGCGCGCTCGCGCTCCCCGGCGTCTGCCGCGTCGCCACCCCGCCCCTCAGCACCTGCGCAGGTAAAATAAACTAAACTCAACTCCTCCTGCTGCAGGTTGCCGCTGGATTTATATATTTCTTATAATATTTCTGTCTCCCTTGAGGGGATTTGATTGGTCGATTTGATATATATAGATGGATTTTTTTTTTATTTTTTTTGCAGCAATGGGCTACAATGTTCGTGTGGGCCCGTCTCCGGCGCCCACGCCGGGATCTCCGTCGCCCATGTCGCCCAGCGTCTCTCCCTCCGGCGACAGCCCACAGTACCCTGCTGGTAAGCGCCGCCGCATGCAGTCGTAGAACTTCAGTTGCTGGTTAGTTTAATAATTCTTTCTGCACAAGAGTCAAATACTAATAGCAGGAGCAAGGATTAATACAAGAAATTCATGGTAGTACTAGGTACTAGTTAAATAAATAAATAAAATAAAATAAGAACAGAAGTAATGCTAAAACATTCAATGGCCACATGTGTTCTCGTATGTACAGAGTACAGACATATAGTCATACGACCTGTTTACGGTTCACGTGCTTGTCACGTACTACTACTGGCGTGGAGCCAAGTACTGTAGGAGTACTGTAGTAGCAGTAGGTGTACAACTAATACCTATGCCGTCTCCATCGCAGTTCTTTCGCCGTTCGCCTCGCCGCCGGCGTCGCCCAAGCCCAGCCACGCGGCGCGCCGCTTCCACGGCGCCGGCGAGCTCGCCGCCTCCATTGCCGTCGGGATGATGATGATGTTCTTCTAAGAGGGCAAGGCCAGCCGAGGCTGTTGATCGTCGGATAAAGATGTGTCGCGTGAATGAATCAGTCTGTCTGTAGTCCGTGCGCTAGTACTCCAGCATGATGATTCTAGGTAGATAATACTGTACCAGTCAGTCATTTCCCCGGCCGATATGCCATGAGCTAATCTATCAATTTGTCGCTGATAAACCCCTTTCTGACGACTCGATCCGTGGCCTCGTCGTGCACGTATCAGGGGCGCCCTCATGCCTTCCGCGTGACGCCGAGCCGTGGCGGCCTGGAGAAACATCTCCGTCGCGTCGCATCAACTAAGCGTGCTCTCGTCCGGTCGCCATGCTTACACGAAATCCATTCTCAGTTCAAGTCAGGCACGGAACGGCTGCCGCCCCCTCTGGTATCTCGGGGCGATGGAGCATTGAATCCAGAGGCCGTTGTGCGGATTGGATTGGGGTGCTCGACACTTTTGCGATTGCAATGAATGAAAGGCACCGTCAGCAACGCCTCTCGTGACCGAGACGAGAGGCGTTCAATCCAGCCCTCCTCCGCAGTTCCGTGCAAACCGCAAATCCTCTTCTTCTTCAGCATCATCACAACCGCATCACGGGCATTCATTCTCTTCTGCGCACATGAATGGTTCTGTTCCTTGTAATAATAATAATATTAGCACGCACAAAAATGAGCACAAAGACCACAGGATTTGGGATTCAGGGAACACATGTTGGTGCTACACCTAGTGGATATATAACACAGGAGCGAGAAAACATTACAGTAACAGTATACAAAATGGAACCGCGTGCTGATGAAAATCTGCCATGGACCGACGCTAACAATGAACCCGTCTCCGCCTTCCCAGAACAAACTGCGAGCGCTGATCAACAAGGGTGGGTCTGCCCTCTGCTATCTACGTACCACTGATCAACAAACACCGGTAACCAATGAAAAACAGGTCCGATCTGGGCGACCCAACCCCACGGACCAACTCAGTTCAACCCACCATTGTTGCTGCTCCTCCTCCTCTATGAACCTGACCGCCAAGAACAATCAGCCGGCCACCGTCAACGTTACACGGAACCGGCTCTCACCATTTCTCACACTAACACACGTTGCAGCTCCTTCTACAGTGACCGGGCAGCGCCGCCGTCCCCACCATGTACGCCGGGTTCTTCGCGCACTCTCCCAGCGCCGCCCATTGCGAGCAGCTGTTGCTGTTGTCGGTGCAGTTGCCCGGCGAGTGATAGACCTTGTCGAACGAGGCCACGCGGATCCATTTCGTGGCCGACCATTTCTCCCCCTTGATGACCTCGCATCCGCCGTGGAGGCTTGACGGGTCTGTCGCGGTGTCCGGGCGAAGGTTGAAGAACAGAAGGGCGTCCCCTTTCCGTGGTTTCACTGAGGAACGGAAGGTATAGATGCGTATCAGTCAAGAAATGTTTCATGTGACTTATTAATAATTCAGCAATTGTGACCGCCAAAAAGGAAAATAGCATGAAAATTATACCTGCAATGCCTTTCTGTGCACATTCTGACAAATGTTTATGGTGTGATCCTTTACGTTCCTATTTGACAAATGAATAGGCATATACCTAAGAATAAGTACAGGAGTCATCGCGAAAATAAAGTACAGGAGAACACTATGGTGGTAATGTCTGCTTGTGACTGGCTCAGACGAGAAATCAGCAACTGATGCACTTTCTATCATCTTAATCGACACTGCCACTGTGAAGAAACGGAAATTACCTTGGCTAAGGGGAAAACCGTCTCCCCTCCTTCTGCAACATCTGTCAAGTACAGAAGTACAGTAGCTACACGATGTCCACCACGAATAGTGTTAACACTGTCGGTGAAGAAATCATAGTGCGGTTCATACTTCTCTCCACGCTTATACCTTAGAACTTGCATATCTTCGCCATTCTCTGACCATTGTATAACACTTGTTAGCAAAAAAACAGTAAAACTCTCAGACCCTTGAAGTTCAACTTCCTACTCTACACATGCAATTGGATGATATATACATACAGAAGAGTAATGGGCAAACAATCCTAAATTTCCGGTTTATCAAGCTGACGATTATTATGGCATGCTGTACAGAGTTTAAACTACTGCTAATGTTCAAGATCCAAAAACAAACATGGAACATTTAAACTTCATATTAAATCATACGAGTATAATGGCCATTTCAGGGCTATGTAGTAGTGCATTGGGTTTGACACCATAATAGATACATGATATATTGATATGTACAGGTAACAACATGGTAGTTGTTCTACAGGTTCTCAAGTCAAATGTGCACATGATCAAAGATGAAAAAACACAATGGCTCCTCCTAACCATTGTTATGTAAACTTGTGCAAAGCACCACCCCTCAAAAAAAAAAAAAAACTTGTGCATAGCACCAAATACAATTATGAAAAAATGGAAATGTTGAGCATAGTGCGTGACATGTTGTAGTAGTTCGAGCACAGAATTTGGCCAACTAGTAGACCATACGGTTGTGCGGTAACTACGACATGCGACTTTTTAACTGCTTTCATATACCTTGAGCCGCTAGATGTGCTTGCCACTCAGTGTGAAGTTGCTTTGTACTTCTTACTCTTTTCCTAACTTTTTTTAGGATATTCTTTTCCTAACTTGATGAAAAGAAGAAAAATAAGTCCTACCTCTTTTGGAAAATACATATTTTTATGTTTCTTTGAAGATCTATCCAATTCATACGCTTTCCAGAAAACAAAATGCAAATGAAGCTTTTTTTTGGTCTTGTACAACTGCAAGAATGAGCACCCCAGAAATGCATGAATAGAAAAGGTGCAGTGTTATTGTCTCACAACCTTTTGGAAGAAATGTCCATGCAGCAATTTTGTCCTCTATACCAGCAACAATTGGATCCTACAAGTTTGGACATGATTGATCATTAGGTTAAAAAAGTGTAAGCTACAGAAATTCCTGAACTGTAATATATATATACTCCTGGACCCCAGTTATAGCTAGTCACTACCTCGAGAAATAAAAGAACATGAAGAGTACATACAGATAGCGCCCTATAAGAGAGTACATATGAGTAATTGCTATGGAACATGAAAATTGTACAGCGACCTAAGATGCTGAAGTCAAATTTCAGATGAAAACATGCAAGAGAGATGATCAATTTCATGGATTTTTCCCATGAGCTGAAAAGCAAATGGCCAACCTTGCCCTTGCTGATGAAGGTGCCGGAGCTGGTGCGGACCTCGCTGAGTTGGCTCTTGCCCGACGTTTCATCAGCGACCGCCGACCTCTTCAGCTCCGCCCTTGCCTAAACAAGAAGGAGAACCCCAGAATCAGATACATCCCCACAGCAAGAGCTCTGAGTGTCAATGGGGACTGGGAGCAGCAGCAGAAGCACTGACGAGGGAGACGAGGTGGTTGGCCTCGTCGTCGCTGAGGAAGTGCGGGTAGAGGAACGCCCTGCGGACGCCATGAAGCGCATATTCAAATCGAGATCGAGAAGAAAGCAGACAAGGCGAGGACAGGGGGACGGTGAAACGGGCACGGGAGACTGCCTAACCTGGGATGCCAGGAGATCTGCCGGGAGTGGTGCGGGTACACCACGGGGGCCGGGTACACGGAGCTTCCCCTGCCGCCGCCGCCCCCGGCAGCGCCGCGGCGGCCGACGAGGAGGAGTAGGGCGGAGAGGAGGAGCAGAGCGGGCCCGGGAGGGGGAGCCCACGCCCCAGGCCGCGCCATCGCAAGGGGGAACTAAACCGACTCCTCTCTCGGCAGCTCGCTCGCGCAGGCGGCCGATGGAGGCGGGGAGGGGGCCGCGGCGCGTGGCGGGGAGCGGCGACGGCGGCGGCGAGGTGGAACGTGGAAGTGGTCGCCACTGGCCACGCTTCAGGGGAGGGAGGGAAGGTGGGACTGAGCTGCGGGGCCGAGGACAGATCTGCACCGCTCATGTGCCAGGACCCGGCCATCCAACGGCCATCACGCAGCGAACAAACGTGCGCGCACACCGGGCAAAATCATGGGGGGCACGCACCGCGAAACGTGCCGATGGCGCCTGGCAGACAGAGATCTCGTGTTCCACTGCCTCCGTGCTGTTATTATCTAGCGTTATTAAGTCTGTTTCAAATCGCGTCACTATCCCATTTTCAGATATCAACAAAATAAAAACAACTTGATTAATCGTGTGGAAATCCTCGGGCGTTTTGGGCTAATTAAACATGTTGCACGTGATGTCTCTTTCTCAATGGTTTCATGCTACGTTTGCATTAAACATGGTGCATATTTCGTTTTTCGACTTATGTCTATGTTAGACTTTTAAGAAACAAAAATACGTTCTGCATTGTTGTGTTTGACTTTAAAAAAAAAATGAGATACGTTCTACATTGTGGCACAGAGAAAGTAATGACTAGCTCTGAGTTGAACCTCGTCCTTGTATTAAACATACTAGTTTAAAGCCCGTGCGTTGCCACGGAAAACAACCCACAACATACTAGTTTAATGCCCGTGCGTTGTCACGGAAAACAACCCACAGGAAACAAAGCCGTGAATGGCAAAGTGTGACCAATGTCAATGTTTTTTCTTCCCTACACTTGTTGGACACAAATCGTACACATATACTCTCTGTTTAGAAGTGGAAAAATTTGTTTCATAGCTTCTAATATATACGAATAAACTTGGCAACACTGTGTATATGTCTAAATTGGGTATGCAAGCCAGGCAAATGTACCATACAACCATGGTAGATTGTGTTTAGCTAGTCAAATTTGAAGACCCAGCATGGTAGCGTCTAATTTTGTATTACAATTCATTGCCATGGCATTGTCTATCTCTTTCGCAGCTAGCTACTTTTTTTTTTTAACCATCACCAGGGTGCAGAGATCCCACCTGAATTTTTTTTTGAGGAATTCCCCACCTGAATTTGATCTCATTCAAAGAAAAAATGATCCAGTTTATAAGGAAAACCAAATTGAAAACATGAACAAGTTGACCCGTTTACAAGGGAAACCGGGCCAAAAACTGTAGAAGTGAAGATGAGAAAAGTGGATGCCCAAAACACGGCTCGACCTAGCTAGCAGACCGAAGGACCATCACCACGAGAGGTACAAGTAGATGTGGGGAGGGGTCAACAATACCAAGATTTTGCAAGCAGCCTAACGCACCGCACCGGCATGTGTACCGAACCCCGCGGCACAACGCAGGAGCATCCACGATCAACGAGTGCTACAAGAACAACAACCTTGACTACGAGCTCCGCCACGGGAATTCAGAACGATTAGCAAGTTGGGGAGGTGTCTTGCATCGTCATTGAGCAAAGAAGAACCGAGACAACACAAGAGCACGAAGCTTGCTGTACCACAACGGCAACCATGAGAGGGACTTGAGCATGCATAGCAATATGCACAGCTAGCTACTCTCATTTTTGAACAATGCAAGAATGATAGCAACTTCTGAAAAGATAAAACTTATATGAAGTTCAGATCATGTACAATATAAACATCACAGTTTTCGTGGGAGCACACTTTGACCAGAAAAATAAAAATCTAACATCCAACGACTAACACAACAAAAGGTCCACCCACCAATTGGACTTTGCACCATCAGATTCGAGTTGATAGGTCCCCATCTTTTTCTTCCTATAAAGGCTTGCCTTAAATCATCTTATCTGCAAATAAAACATGACACAAAGAAAATAAATATATCTATATGTCGAGCAAGTTAAAATGTATCCACAGGGCGTTGGTGGTGTCAAGCACAAAAGTCAGCGTGGGCAGTCCCTCGTTGACAGCAAGCAGCTTCTCCACCCGTAGCTACAGCCATTTGGACCTAGGCCATCGTTCCCTCGCTAGATCCCAGTTTGGAGCTCGAGGCAGCCATTGCTACAGCTTGGAGGGCCAAAGAGGAAGATCATGATCCGCCCATAGCTACAGCAGTGTGGACCTCGGCCATCGTTCCCTTGTTCCCTCGCTAGATCCCAGTTTGGAACTCGAGGCAGCCATTGCTAAAGCTTGAGGGGCCAGAGAGGAAGATCATGACGTTAGAGAGGGTATGAGGATGTGATTTCCATGCAAGGGAGACGAGAAGCAAGGGTATTTTGCCTGCATAGGCATGCATAGAGAAGATGCGACGACATCTCTTGGATTGGTGTTAGGCGGTGCGTGGATTGAACTGGGTTTTTTCCACGAAGCACCGGTCCAGGCACCTGTTTTGTACAGGGCATTATGCACCTGATTATGCTCACCTATGCCAACGTTTTCGAGTAATTAAAATGCCAACCTGCATCAATAGAAATCATGTAAAAAAAAAGGGGAAAAGGTATATTTCTAAAAAAACACAACTTTGCTTGCTTACTTGTAAACTAAATCAACATTTACTTGCGAATATGTTTAACTTTTTAGTCAAAATCGTTTGCAAGAAAGATTTCCATTCTTGGAAAGACAATAATCAATTCAAAGATTGCTAAAAGCCGATGCTTCCCTACATAGAAAAAAATCATATTACGTCAGATTCTTAAAATGCGAAGCTTCAGACAATGCTTGGCCTGACATCCCAGAAGTGTACAAAGAGCACTAAGCGCTACAACTACAATTGAACGACATGCTGGCAACGAAATTCTGTGAAAAAAATCAGCAAAAGTGACGCGATATTCCATAGAGAAATATATGAACCCCACCAAATTTAGCCCCTTTTTCAGTGTGAAATTTTCATGTAAAGAAGAAAACTGCAACATACGAAACAATTATCTGAATCTGAAGCTGCCACCTTAGACCATCTAGTATTCCTCAGGATGCTATACTGAAAATTGCTGTCTAAATTTTGAAGAAATTGTGTTCAAACCTGTGCCTACAATGCTATTATGAATCAGAATATATGTGTGATGTGATTTTTTCAAACAAAGTTAATTGTACTTAACAGGGCCATAACAAAAGCATATCAGGCGGCATTGCTTGTTTACCAGCACCAAAAGAAAGGAAAAAAGGCATGGCAAGTATATCAGTGCATGACAAAAGATTAAAATGTCAAATGGTGAAAAGTAAAACCAACTTTAAAACTAATCTGTCCTTTGAAAAAAGGCATAGTAACAAGAATAATCGATGCAAGCCAAAATTGTTGGTTGTACTACTTTCCGTAGTAGTTGATACCAGAATGCGGTAAAACAAAAATTTAATGCCAGATTTCAGTAGCACGAAAATATTTTATTGTACTACTTTCCTCGCCATTTTGCAGCGCCACAAAACTCTTATCAGGCTATCCATCACCAAGGTTTCCAAATAAAAACTGCTTCGGTGTCCAGTTTGAGTGGTGGCAAGTAGTTGTACTATAACATTAAAGGATCATGATTCAATGGCTTGACAGCTTGATTGTTTAGATACTAAACTCTCATCCTAAAAGTTAATTCTTTCATCTGATAAGTAAATAACAGAATTTGATAAACAATACACTTCATCCCCTGGTCTTACATTAAGATTAACAGAGACCGGAGCAGTTGCACTTGCAAAGCTTCAGGGAAAAATAAAAAACAGGTTAACCTGAGTTAACATTATGTCCAGATCTCCTTATCGGGTTTCTCTTTATGAGCAGTTGGCTGCCTTCTTGTTTACCAGGCCTGAAAAATCACACCAACCATCAAATCAATCTATCAGTAGCACAAGAGGCATCCATATTCATTCGATCAGGAGAGGGCAAACAACTACCAACCAGAGTTCTTGTGAGAGTGCACCCTGTGAAAGGTTGTCTGGTTTCCTTACTAAACTTAATCTTGGCATTGTTGTTGACAAACTGCTTGATTAGGAAGCCAATGTTTCTTCTTCTGCACAAGCTCTTAGGCCAGAAGCAGACAACGAAGTCAGCGTCCGTGCCTCAGCAGCGCCAACCCGCCATGCGTCGGAACCACTACCGCATCTTCCTCTATCGGCGATTAGGCCAGCGCCGCCGTTGTCCGCTCCTCCCTCCCTCTCTCTCTCTCCTATCTCTCTCTTTCTCTCTCCCTCTCTTCCACGGCGAGCGCAAGGGACGGGAGGCACTCATCACCTAGATTCAGAAGGCACGCGGTAGCGGATCGAGAGGTGGCGTGGAGAGGAGGCGGGGCGACGAGTACAGCGGCGGCGGCGACTTTTCATTGGAGAGAGATGGGATCGGAAGCGAGTTGGGAGTTGATGGGAGACGAAGACGTGTGTGCGTGTGTAGCGACAGTTTTTTTCTCTCTGATCGATCCTTGATGGAAGGAAAAATCTGGGCTGGTTTTCGGGCCTCGTCGTACATGCGTGCCAGCCTGCTCTTTTTACGCCCGGGTGGAAGGGAATATCTATCGTGATGGGAGGAGGTCGAACCACCAGGACGACTGCAGATCCCCTTTAATAGTATATATATTAGTGAGGGCTTCGCCCCGCCCCGGT
>CBMN010002510.1:0-16171 GCA_000582825.1 Hordeum pubiflorum | reverse complement strand
CCCCCCCCCCCCCCTCCTCTCTCTGTTTTTTCTTTAGTCGTCAGTTTGACTTTGCGTGCAATTATTCATGGTGAATTAGCGTGCGTTTGGCCGGTTTTCGTGCCGCGGAGTTGGCTGCTCGCACGATTACTGTGACGATTTGGGGTTTTTTAGGTGAGGGGGATCAAAATTCTCGGTGAGTTCCTGTCAGAGAGAAAACTGCCTGAATTATTTTGGGGAAGCGATATGATTTTGAGCGCTCGGTGAGGTCAGACCAGACCGAGTTGTTTGGACCCTTGTAGCATTGTGATTTGGTCCCAGCTCTGAAGGTTTTCATCCTTTTATTACTGCTCGGTGCAGATAGATTTTAACTTTCTTGTTTGGTGAAAACTTGTTTTACTGCTCGGTACAGATATATTTTGATGTGCCACGTCAATTTTTACCTTTACATACTTCAATCATTTTTTAGCAGATTCGCTGATTTGACGTTGAACTTAGATCATCATTTAGGTCTGATGTTGACAATGTCGCTATGTGGTTTGCTTCCATTTGGCTTACCACACTCCAATGAAACGGTGGGCACCCACTTTGGATGGCAGAATTTGGGGTTTTCCTAAGAAAACGTTGAGAGAAAAGAGAGCGTATTTTGTTCCTATTTGGATGCATACGGGTCTACCTGGAACAGCTAATTCGGTTCTGGCTTGTCCTAGATGACTTCGATGTCATTTTCGTGCCACTGTTTAATTTCCTTATCTGAGTACACAATGCATTTTCTTGGAAACAAAGACCATGTGAATGTACATTGGAACCTAACTGAAAATATGCTTGATAATATTTAGGAGGAGTTTTGTGGTTTGCATAGAAGAGACGATGATATCAAAGGAGCGGCGTCGGTTTATTTTTCTAAAGAAATGTTTTTTTTTCTGTTTGCAAATCAATATGCACTTATTGTTTTATTGCCAACACAACCTCTTGTTAATTGAATGTGAAGGTTCAGTTAACTAACGTATAGAAGTTCCTGCCCTGTTTTCATGTGTGCAGTAGTCTGAACTCTGAAATAGTATACTTCGATTCAGCTGCTGAAACTTTTCATATTTTTTCGTACACAACTTGAATAAATTAGGGATGGTATTCAGGATAATTTAAATTTTAACTCCTAGTTTACTATCACTTGAATAAACCCGGATTTTGTGGTAAACTGCAATACATAGCATGTGGACTAGTTAAAGTTCCTGAGTTTCTTCAGGGTTACGCAACACAACTTTGCAAATTCACTATTGAATAGGTTGTTACTTGATACGCGACAGTACATGTTACCTAAATTGTTCTATGGTGAGCTTCTCAGGTCTTGGGTTTTAGGACTCCGGATGATGTTGATGCTTGGTTATTTGAAAACCCGATGCGCTGCCCTGGTGCTTTGCATTTTCAAGATATAAATGCCACCCAGATGTCGTATGGTATTCAGACAAACTCCACTCCAGTAGCTCGAAGAGGAACTTATGAGGACCCCACCTTCAAGTTCCAGATACCACTTCAAGTTGCAGCTGAGAGGGAAATGGCAAGGCTGATTATTGGAGGTATTGCTGCTTCCATGGTATTTTAGGGAATGCTATTGTTTCACGCGTACTAATTAGTTTGTACTACCACAGTTTTCATACCCTTTGATAACATTCCTTCTGGTCTACTTCCATCTTTCAGTCGATAATGTATGCTGCATAAATAAGTGTTACT
The DNA here is from genome assembly GCA_000582825.1 of Hordeum pubiflorum. Taxonomy (NCBI): domain Eukaryota; kingdom Viridiplantae; phylum Streptophyta; class Magnoliopsida; order Poales; family Poaceae; genus Hordeum; species Hordeum pubiflorum. The sequence continues at coordinate 14,461 of CBMN010002510.1, read as the reverse complement.
TGTATATGTTTTGCTTCCATTATATAGTAGTACTTGGGAATAACAGTGAATTTCACGACTGACAGATCCAAATTTTAGCTGGACTGTGGGATTCAAGGAATTTGCTCACCCAGCAACTGAAACCTTCTCGACTATTGCCCAAGCAGGGCCAACTTTCTTCCTTGCCATTGCAATGTTTGGATTTGTTTTCCAAATCAGTGCCTTGGTTACAGAGAAAGAACTGAAGCTTCGCCAGGTTCGAGCTTTTTCCGTCTCTGATTCTGTGTTTTATGATCTGTGTATCTTTCTTTTCTTTTGTCGAGACTAGATATTTATGGGTCTTCATGTTTGACATGACTATTAAGTTTGGTACCCATTCACAGGCTATGTCTATCATGGGGCTCTATGAATCGGCTTATTGGTTATCATGGCTTACCTGGGAGGCCTTGCTTACATTAATTTCAGCACTTTTCACCGTGCTCTTTGGGATGATGTTCCAGTTTGACTTCTTCCTGAACAATAGCTTTGGAATCTTATTCTTCCTATTCTTCCTCTTCCAACTGAACATGGTAAGCTATATACACTGATCTGTATGCTTGTTTTCCTTGTCTCTATTTGGAGTGTTAAATTTAGATAAATAGCATGCTTCCATGAATGAATTTTGTTTATACATTTTCTGAATCTCTATCAGAATCTGCAAACAATGTTTTTTATGTTAACAGTCTTGTTCATGCTAATTTCTGCAGCTTGGTTTTGCTTTCATGATATCCACATTTGTGGCAAAAGCAGCATCAGCTACTACTGTTGGATTTGCAATATTCATCATTGGGTTCTTGACACAGGTAAAGTTTGCTTAATCATCATTATACAGAAACAGTATTTCAAGTTGTCATAAATAAGCAAACCCCTTGGTTATTTGCTTGTGCAGCTTGTTACAACCTTTGGGTTCCCATATTCAAATACCTATGAGGCGTACTACCGGACAATATGGTCCTTCTTCCCCCCTAATGTTTTTGCACAAGCCCTCAATATTCTAGGTAAGGCAACAGCAACTCCAGAAGACAAGGGCATTAGCTGGAATCAGCGTACAACGTGCCAATCCTTTGAGACGGACTGCGTCATTACAGTAGTATGTACAAAACTTTGCTCATTGGCAGTTATGTACTTCTAGTGCTTATGCAACTTGAAGGCCTGATTGTTTGCAAACATCTGACAGGATGACATCTACATATGGCTCATCTCCACATTTTTCTTGTGGTTTATCCTGGCAATCTACTTCGACAACATAATTCCAAATGTCAATGGTGTTAGAAAGTCAGTGTTGTACTTTCTGACGCCTTCATACTGGACAGGCAAAGGAGGAGGCAAGATGAGAGGTCAGAGTTTATATAAGTGTGCAGTTGTTCTTCACCATGTTTTCAGCTGTATTATGTAACGTCACTCATTAATTTGATTGATCCATTCCAGAGGGAGGCCTTTGTAGGTGTTTTGGTTCGAACCATTCAGCTGATGATGCTAGCCCTACTGATGAGGATGTTCTTACTGAGGAAAATCTAGTAAAAGAACAAGCTGCAGGCAATGAAGTAGATCCTGGTGTTGCGGTTCAGATCCGCGGCTTGCGGAAAACCTATCCAGGAAGTTTTAATATGGGTTGCTGCAAGTGCAGAACAACTAAGCCATTCCATTCTGTCAAAGTGAGTTCTCAGTGATCTTCTAGCATAAAAGCAAGCAAGCTTTGCTTCCTATGATATTAACCACCTAAGAAATCTCACCAGGGCTTATGGGTGAACCTTGAGAAGGATCAGCTCTTTTGTCTTCTTGGGCCAAATGGAGCTGGTAAAACAACTACAATCAGCTGCCTGACTGGAATCACACCAATTACCGGCGGCGATGGTCAGTGTCATTCCCTGAAGTAATAGTTGGCGATATGTTCTCATTAACTATGAATGCGCTAACAAGCCACTTTGAACATTTGACAGCATTGATTTATGGTCATTCTGTTCGAAGCAGTGCGGGTATGTCTAATATTCGCAGAATGATTGGTGTCTGTCCGCAGGTTGGTCTCTTTAAACATTCACATATCATCATGCAGGTGATGTTGAATTTTAATGGAAGATAATATGTTTGCCTTGCAGTTTGACATCCTGTGGGATGCATTGACGGCTAAGGAGCACATGGAGTTGTTTGCCAGCATCAAGGGGTTGCCACCATCAACAATCAAGTCGGTATGTTTCTTAAGAACCTATCAACAAATACTCACCATCACTCTCCACGATTTGGCATATCAATCTTTCTCTGTTCATCCGATGCAGGTAGCAGAACAGTCACTAGCCCAAGTGAAGCTCAGCCAGGCAGCTAATGTTAGAGCAGGTAGCTATAGTGGTGGAATGAAACGGCGGTTAAGTGTTGCGATAGCTCTAATTGGTGACCCAAAATTGGTCTTTCTTGATGAGCCGGTAGGGACCTGTCAAATTTTCATCAGTTCACTTGCTACTCATACAATGTCACATGTTAATCTAACCATGTATATCCTACACAGACAACTGGCATGGATCCAATAACAAGGAGGCATGTCTGGGACATCATCGAGGAGGCAAAGAAGGGAAGAGCTATTGTCTTGACCACCCATTCAATGGAGGAAGCTGACATCTTAAGTGACCGAATTGCTATCATGGCAAAGGGGAAATTGCGGTGTATCGGCACTTCAATAAGGCTGAAGTCGAAATTCGGAACTGGGTATATCGCTAATGTGAATTTCTCTGGTAACGGTCACGCACAGGGCCCTAACATCAACGGTGATACAGAGGCCCCAGTTAATCCTAACATAGAATCTGTCAAATCGTTCTTCAAGGAAGTATGTGTCTCATCCTTAAACTAAATACCATTCAAAATTGTTCTTCTTATTATGTGGAAATGTAAACCACAAAAAATGTTTTTGAAACAGAGGCTTGATGTGGACCCGAAAGAGGAAAGCAGGACATTCTTAACGTTTGTCATCCCCCATGAGAAAGAACCACTTCTGACGGTAACACTTTGCCACCCAAATTATGGTGCACATCATTAACTAAATTTTTGACACAATGGTACTTTTTACCAACAGAGGTTCTTCGGGGAACTCCAAGACAGGGAAAGGGAATTCGGGATATCAGACATTCAGCTTGGTCTCACGACACTTGAAGAGGTCTTCCTGAACATTGCAAAGCAAGCCGAGTTGGAGAGCTCCACCGCCGAAGGGACACTGGTGACTCTAAATCTGTCGTCCGGAGCAACAATTCAGGTTTGCCCTTACTAATCCTAAGAACATAACAGCACCTGTGAACGTGAAAGATAACTTCTCTGAGATGCAGATAGCTGACATCCAGCGTCGATAATTTGCATATGTGGAGATCCCTCTAGTCTTTATTTACGCCATTGTGAACATCTCCCTGATTTCACGAACGTTGGGAATGCAGATACCAAAGGGGGCTCGTTTTGTGGGCATTCCTGGAACTGCGACGGAGGAGCATCCAAGAGGAGTCATGGTGGAGGTGTTCTGGGATCAGGACGACAACGGAACGCTTTGCGTCTCTGGCCACTCTGATGAAACCCCTGTTCCGGCAAATGTGGAGCTGACAAGGCCTCCTTCGCTTTCGCATAGGGCGTCGGTCGGCCGTGGAGGCCCCGTAGGTTACGTCATTGACGCAGACCAGGTCCCGACAACAAGATGATGAGCTTGGATGCAGGAGGTCGATTTTCGTGTGAATTATCTCAGGGGTGATTGTAAGTATAGAAAGGCTGCTGATATACATTATGTTTGTACTAGAGCAATTTGCTATCCTGTGTCGTCGTTAATTAAGGGCTTGGTGATAGATATACAGCTTGATTTTTTTTTGTCTTGTGGCTAGTGTTAATACACATATTGTAAGGTAGGTTGAAAAGTACAGTATTTTTATAGCGAGTCGATTTGTTGCTTCAGGATTGTATCAATGGTTACTTTTCTCGAGAGTGGAGTGTAATCTGATGATCTGATACTCTCCCAGCCTGCACCGGAAAACATCAAGGAACCGGCGAGTTAATGGTCGCAGGAGATATATCTCGCTTTCATTTTCTTTTGTTTCTTCACCGGTTTTGCTTAGGGTTTTTTTTTTCCACCAGTTTTCCTTGTTTTCTTTCTTGTTTTTATTAGTCTTTTCTTTCTTCCTTTTTCCCTTCATTTTTCTTTCTTTCTTTCTTTCTTTCTGGGGTCCACTGTTTTTTCTTGCTTTTCTTTCCTTCTTTCTTTGTTCCTTTTCTCGGTTTTCTTTGTTTCGTAATTGGGTTTTACTGTTCCCATTCTTTTGCATTGGGTTTCTTTGTCCTTTGTCGATTTTCATTGATTTTTTTTTTGTTCAACAAATGTCAACTTTTTTGGGTACACATTCTATATTTTTGTATACATCAGGAATATATTTTATATACTCCCTCTGTTCTAAATATAAGCCTTTTTATAGATTTCAATACGGACTACATATAAATGTATATAGGCGCATTTTAGAGTGTAGATTCACTCATACAAAAGCTTGTATTTAGGAACGGAGGGAGTACACGTTTAACATTTTCAAAATGCATGGTTAACAAATTTAAATCTTATTTTTTATGTCTACCCTTTTCAATACACATTGTACATTTTTGGTATATGTATCTAAAACTTTTTTAATAAACATCTAAGTTTTTTTTAAATACATGATTAATATTAAAAAAAAATGTTTTTATGTCTATTATAATCATGCACATTGTACAATTTTGGTATATATCTAAAATATTTTTAAATAAAAGTTTAACTTTTTCAAATACGAGATTAACCTTTTTTCAAATATATGTTTTGATGTTTACTAGTTTTCGTTCACATCATACATTTTTTCTTATACATATGAGACATTTGTAAAAAAAATGGTTTCTGTTTTTTAAATATAAATGCACAATACTGTTAAATGCTATCAACAATATATTTTGAATTCAAAACAAAAGGCTAGGTCTTGCTATAATAAGCCTAAGATAACAAAAGGCTAGGTCTCGCTATAAGCGAGGTATAGTCGGGCCTCCATCCATACCTTTCGATCGGGCGGAGAGGCACATCAGTCAAAGGGGCCGAGAAGCTCACAACTGAGGAGTCCGGGCGGCGCCAACGCGCTCACTCGTTCTATATCCGCATCGCCCTTGGTCTTGTTGTTGGTTTCAAAAGGGATGGAATCGGGACTGGGTTCGAAACGAAACCGAGGCCTGGGAATTGGGAGAGCGCATCGGCTTGTCATCATGGTTTTTTGCTTTTCTTTCCTTCTTTCTTTGTTCCTTTTCTCGGTTTTATTTGTTTCCTTCCCGGGTTTTACTGTTCCCATTCTTTTGCATTGGTTTTATTTGTTTCTTGGTTGATCATTCCCTTTTTATTTAACACATGTTAACTTTTTTAGTACACATTCAATATTTATGTATACATCAGGAATATATTTTATACACACATTCAATATTTATGTACACATTTATATATTCCCTTTTCAAATAAGTGTTTTGATGTCTATTGTTTTCATGCACATTTTATGTTTTTGATATATGTCTAATTCATTTTTAAATAAATATTTAACATTTTTCAAATACAAGATTAACATTTTTTTTCAAATATTTGTTTTGATGTCTACTTGTTATCGTTCACATCGTACATTTTCATGTGCATCTGGGACATCTGTAAAAAAATGGTTTCACCTTTTCAAATATAAATTCACAATAGTGTTGAATGCTATCAACAATATTTTCTGAATTACACTAACAAAAAAATTATACTACATTAAAAAAGATCCGAATTCATGATTTAAAAATAATTAAATTAAATTTCGAAATATATGTATTTAGAATATTTTTCGAAATATAAATGAACAAATGAAAAAAGGAAAAAAAAAAGAACAACGAACTGAAAGAAACGAATGAGAAGCTACGCTCGTTTTGCTATTTGGGCGGTCCACTGGTGCATCCTTGACGCGAGCATAGGCTAGGTGTCTCTACACCCCTAAAAGAAGGGCTAGGTCTCGCTATAAGTGAGACATAGTCGCATCCGTTAAAGGGGCCGAGAAGCCCATAGCAGAGGAGTCCGGTCGGCGCCGACGCTCTCACTCGTTCCATCTCCACCTCGCCCTTGGCCTTGTTGTTGGCTTGAAAAGGGAATAGGGAATCGAGACTGAATTCAAACGAAACCGAGGTCTGGGAATCGGGAGAGCGCGTCGGCGTGTCATCATGGGGTTCCCGGAGCCGGAGCCGGAGCCGGAGCCGGAGTCGAAGGGGCTCGTGGCCATGCAGCAAGAGCAAGAGCCTGCCAGAGCCAGTGGTGAGAACCCTAGCTCCATCCTCCAACCTTTTTTCTTTCCGCGCACTTCGTCCCCTCCCCTGGTTCCCGTAGCAATGCCATGGATAGATTGCCGGTTTATTTGCCGGACTCTGGAGTACGTACAACCAAAGATCCTGCAACAGTTATTTTTTTGAACAAAATTGTCGTTTTCAGTTGTCAGAGTTCTGCAACTGAACCAACCCCACCTACGGTCTTTTCTGCTTATAAACTGACAGTGTTCTTGCAGTCAGGTTAAAACTGAAACTGAAACAGATTGGACCCATGCGCTTGCGTTTCTTTTTTTTTACCTACGGTCTCTCGTTTTCTGTTACTGTCTGTTGTTCTGTTCATTAGTCATTACCACTCGCACTCATGGTGTGTTTAACTTTTACACAGATGGATTGGTTGCTTCGCCAAACAAACGAAAAGGCTCGCCATGCCAACAAGGTTTGGTTGCAGATGGATCACTAGATTTACGGACCGACGTAAATCGCGTGACCCGTCGAGAAGATGAAAGCTCTCAGGATGGTCCCGCAAAGGACTACTCAGGGCCAGGCCTTCCAGAGGTATTTCATCAAGCACTACTACTAATACTAATGGACTGCTTATATGACTCGAGCAAATTTTCACCAAGGCAGGAGTATGTACAGTATATGACACCATCTCTTAATATTGCAATGTCCTACTACATCATTAGTTTTTTTTTAGAAAAGGAAGATTATCCCCGGCCTCTGCATCTGGGCGATGCATTCAGTCATTTTATTGATTATTCATAAAGACCTTACAAAGTAATACATTAGTTAGTCTGAAGCGACCATCTTAACAACAACTGTTGCTACTCCTATCAATTTGATGAAGGGGTGCCGATAGTCCAAGCCTAATAGTACCAAACAGACATCGCACGAAATCCTAACATCTAAAGCCGGAGGACCCAACCCAGCCACATACTAGGTTTGGGATACAAACCGGTCCGACGCACTGTCATGTGTCGTCGCCGCTGTCTTCCATCAATCCATCTTTAAAGAAGATTAACATACCAACCTTGCCACGCCTCTCTGCCATCGACGCCACCATGACGCCAGACAGCGTCCTCCTCCTACGCGAGTCCATCTCCGCGCATCGGACGCCGAGTCTCCACTCCGCCACGCCGCCGCGATCTGCCGCCATCAATGTGTAAGATGAAGCACCGCTCCACCAAATAAGCCGTCCACTGGTTCCTCGAGCCTGTGCATACCTTCAAGAATGACGCCCTCAAGGGGAAAACGACACCAGAGCGTCGCCGTCATCCGATCTACTGACCTAGGGTTTCCCCCGGAGGTAGAAGATAGAGGTCTGGTGCTTCTCCACGGCGATGCCTTCAAGAAGGTAACTACACAAAAGAGTGCCGCCATCGCTGGTCTTGGCAACAAGCCGAGAACGAGATTTTCACCCGGATCCGCTCGACGAACCTCCATCAAGCATCGTGTGCATGGATCGCCACCGATCTGAGCCGTCGCGCAGCGAGTAGGCCGCACCGGCTAGATCAGATCTGTCCAGAGGCTAGACCGCGCATGGCGCCGACTCGTCCACCAGGCGCTCCATGCCGCCGCCGTCGATCCGGGGCCAGACCATCGCCGCAGATCCGGTAGCCGCCGCCAGACACAGCAAACGCCGCTGCCCGAAAGGCCGGCCGCCGCTCCCGCAACCATTGTTGCCCGAGGCAGGGCCGGCCGTCATACTGCCGCCAGTCAAGGTAGGGACGCCCGCCGCGCCGCCAAGGTCAGATCGTCCGCGCCTCCTCACGCCACAGGGTTCCGCACCATCCACATGGCGCTGGAGAGAGAGAGCCCCCGGGCTATAGGCCGTCGGCTTCCTTCGGCGACAGCGGAGGGAGGGAGGGAAGGAAGGAGAGCCCCCGGTGGCTAGGGTTCATCCCACCCGAGTCGCCCGAGCGGGGGTGACGCGGGGGTCTATCCTCCGTTCGAGTTTAGGGTCTGTGCTATGGGTGTGCGCAGTAATAGTTTCTACTACTACATTATTAGTAGCTTTGCTTCGTTCCAATTGCATACGCGGATTTATCTGCATCTCCAACAAATAACGGCCTATCATGACTCTTGTAGTATCTCTTATCCTGGGAAGGAAGTCTGGAGTAGGTTACCTAGAGCTACCTCCCACGAGTGCATCTTTTGTTGCGCGCGGTTGTTGTTCTAGATCCAGTGACGTCATGTCTATTGCTAGTAATTAAAACCCTATCTAGCACATACCAACATCGCCCAATCCAGAATAACTACACCATGGGGACACTTTTTTTGTTTTTATGATACATCTTAGATCAATCAGCCTTTGATACATCATACGTATGAGGTCATTCTTGCTCATTTTAGAGTTTAAATGTTAGAGTTTGAATGTTTAGGAGGGCAGCACCCCTTTGGGGATCCACCATGAGACTATAGCTTTGGTCTTTTCCTAGTTTCTGGGCCGCTGCCTTCTTTCATTTCTTTCTCTTTTCTCCCTTGGTCACCTTGTGTGGTTATTTATACATATTTGCTACTGCCCTCCTATCATAATGCAAACCAGCAATTGCTGGATCTTTCCAAAAAACAAAAAACAAAAAAAAACAATAGTACAACTATTGGTTCTGTTTCACAGAACTCATTTGAGTGTGTAAAGATTAAGATATTGTATTACCATATACTCTTCAACAAGTGGAAATTTTGCTTGTACCACTAAACTCGAATTCACCTTCGATTTTTTTTGGCTTCTTGTTTTTGCAACTAAATCGGTACATCAACAACCATTTTTGGACAAGGAAAGACTTCTAAATGCAATGCTCAATATACCTGCCACAAGTAAATCATGCATAGTAGAGCACCTAGGGTGGAATGTTACTCAATATTGTTATATCGTTGTTCTTTTTCTAGTAGAACTAATTGTATGCCTTCATAGTTCTAATGTTTCACTTTTCTCCCTGTTTGTGCATGTAGGACATCTGGTGTCATATACATTCCCTAATGCCACTCGAAGATGCCACCCGAGCTGCTTGTGTGTCTCGTGCCTTCAAATTCTCCTGGAGATGCTATCCCAAGCTCACTTTCAGTATGGAAACATTGGGTATGAATGGACATGTGAATCGAAACGCTGACCCAAGAGATTTTCCTACCAAAGTTGACTATATTCTTGAGAAGCACTCAGGCATTGGCATAAAGACACTGGAGCTTCTAGGAGCTCTAGATTACAATGCCAAATACCGTTGTTATCTTGACAAATGGCTTAAAATGGAGATTACACCAGTACTTGAGGAACTTTGGCTCTATTTAGCTTCAGTAAATAATAAGTACGAATTCCCATGCTTAGTTCTATCGCATGGGAATGCAGGGTCGCTTCGACGTCTTCGCCTTTCACATTGTACCTTTCGTCCGACAGTTGGCCTTGGTTGCTTGAAAAGCCTGACAATATTAAGTCTATTCCAAGTGCGCATTACAAGTGATGAGTTAGGTTCCCTTCTTTCTAGTTCTTTTGCTTTGGAGCGATTGCAACTCAGGCATTGCAAGGAAATAAGTTGCTTGATGGTACCTTGCCTCCTTCTGAGGCTCAACCACCTGGAGGTATCATATTGCACGATCGAAGCTGCTAATCATAGAGAACAAAGCTCCAAATCTCACCCATTTTACATTGCAAGGTCAGTCCCTGCAGGTACAACTGTCACACCTAGCATCATCTCAAATGAAGAGTGTATGCATGGATTGTCCTGGCGTTTTTGGTTATATTCGTTCTAAGCTTGCATCAAGCATGCCAAACCTTCAATACCTTCTCATACATTCATCCGAGGTATGCTCTAAAACTACAGACCAGTGACTATAGAGTAGCCATATGCATGTGAATATGATGATATATTACAAAAGTTAAAACTCGAAACATTATTAATCATATACATGTTTATGTAGATGGTTGACGCACCAATGTCCAGCAAATTTCTCCACCTCAAGTATTTGGATATCACTCTCTGGAGAGGGACCTTTTCCCTAAGCTATGATTATCTCTCTCTGGCATCTTTCTTGGACGCTTCCCCTTCCTTGGAGACCTTCATCTTGAATGTAAGTTACGAGTCATACTACAAACATATAATAATGTCTAGTGTCGTACGTTGATCAAAGATAGTCATCTCATCTTCAGGTACGGCAACTACGCATGGAGCATGTCTCAGCTTCCACGGATCTCTCGGAGCCAAGGGAGATGCCTGGACACAACCATGACAAGCTCAAGAATGTGAAGATCGACGGCTTCTACTCCACGAAGAGCTTGATCGAGCTGGCATGCCATATCGTTCAGATCGCAACGTCGCTCGAGTCGCTTATATTTGACACCTGGGATAGGCATGCCTTGTTCCCTATGCCAAGGGAAAATATTCTTCAAGCCCGTAGAGCACTTGTGGCTATCCAAACTTACGTCAAGCCTAAGGTTCCATCCACAGTTCAGTTTCTTGTTCTGGAGCCTTAGATGATCATTAGATGTAGCCATCATCATTTTCTCAAATTTATCATAATTGCTCATTGTTTAGCCATTAAATTAATCAATTGGTTCTGTTTGTGCTTGATTACTGGTACTATTTTGGTGTATACATTCTGTGAGCCAGATTCATAGATTTAACACACACACAGGGAGGGAGGATAATAATAATAATAATTCTACGGTCGCAGTTGAATTGTATTCATTACTTTTCCCTAATAGTGTCAGACTAAAATATTTTATTTCAGACATGCTAATTCTCAGTCGACTAAGAATTAGCTAAGTCTCGGTCACCTCTATAGCCACTTGATTGGTGCACCAAGATCCGTGCATGACTTGAGTCTTTTTTAGTAGCTGATGATTCATGTGTACGTGTGAAGGCCGATGGATAAGGTCTTGTTGGGCCAACGTGGTGTACTAGAACTGTTGGTTTTTTAGCAGCATCGTGTACTTGTTTTTCTATATCAATTGATAGGTTCTAGCAGGGTTTCTTGTTTTCTTCCTTTTTTTAATTTTCCAATGATTTTTTTATGTTCTCATTTTACTTCTTTATTGATTTTTTTGCTTCTTTCTTTATTTTTTTTGATCTATGTCTTTCTTTTTATTCAAACCGTTTTTTCATGGTTTACGAACATATATTCCTCAAGGCAACAGCATGCCCCAATCAATGAAGGAAATGCACCGATTGCCCCCGCGTCGCCCCCCTCTAGGGTGGCTCGGGTGGAAACCCTAAACCGCGTCGCCGGGCGCCTCCATCCCCATTCCCCTCCGTTGCCACCGGAGGAAGCCGCGTGGGTGCGGAGGATCTCTTCCCTCCTGCGTTGGATCGGGTGAGGCGGGTCACCCCATGGCGCCGGGGCGCTTCTTCCCTATCTGCGTCGCGGCGGCGCGGCGGATTGCCTCCGGCGACGACGCAAGGTGACGGCGTGGTGCTGGGCGGAGGCGGCGGAGTTTCAGGGCTTCATGGAAGATCGGATGGTGCTGGCCGCTCGGCGCGTTCGCCTGGTCACGGCGGCCTTGGTCTCGGTGGCCGGCGGCTCGATGGGTCGGCGGCGGCGGCGGAACGTGGCCGGTGGCAGCGGCAATGTTCGGCCTGGATCCCGGGGCGGCGGCCTTGGAAGGTGGAGGCATGTGAAGCTCGGGCTTCCCGTGACGGCATGGCGTGGTGCAGTCCCTGTCCAAGGCGGATCTGCGCCGATGATCTAGTGGTTTTTGCTATGGACTCGTTTGGATCAGAGACGGTGACGAGCGCAGGGGATCCATCTCGGCGGCTCCCGCGGTTTGGTGAGGTGGGGTGGGAGCCCTCCTCCCAGGCTCCAGTGGTAGCACACTCAGGCAGTGGCCAGTGCGCCAGGGTTCCTACGGTGGCANNNNTGTCGTGGATGGTCGCCGGATCTAGGTGGCTAGATCAGGGGCTTTGAAGGCGGTCAGGACGGTGCACAGGTTGTCGGGTGGATTTCTATGGGACGGATCCGGGTGAAAACCTGGTCTTCGGTCTGTGGCCAAAGCCGGTGATGACGGTGCCCTTATCGTCGTTTCCTTCATGAAGGCATCATCGAGGTGAAGCCCCCAATTTCACCCAATACCGCCGAGGGAAACCCTAGATCAGCAAATCGGAGGACGGTGGCACTCTTCTGTCATTTCCCCCTTGGGGGCATCATTCTTGGAGGTGTACGCGGGCTCGAGGGACCAGTGGATGGCTTCTTTGGTGGAGCGGTGCTTCATCGTACATATTTATGGCGTTGGATCTCGGCGGCATGGAGCAGTGGAGACTTGGCGTCCGATATGTGGCGATGGACTCGCGCAGGAGGATGACGTTGTCTGGCGTTGTGGTGACGTCGATGGCAGAGAGGCCTGGCAAGGTGGATGCGTCAGTAGCTGCGAGGATGGGTGGATGGAAGACGGAGGTGACGGCCCTTGCAGCGTGCACGTGTGGTGCCCACTGGGAATGCGCCGGACCTGTGTGTCACCCAGTCGAGGCGTTGTGGCTTGGATGGGGCATCCGGCTTTAGATGTTAGGCTTTGGTGTGATGTCTGATTGGTATTTGGCCCGGACATTCGGCACCACTTCATCAAGGGAATAGGAGTAGCGACATGTGTTGCCTAGATGATGGCTTCTGGCTTACTGATGTATTACTTTGTAATGTCTTGATGAATAATTAATAAAATGGCTGCATGCATCGTCGAGATGCAGAGGCCGGAGGTACATCCTCCTTTAAAAAAAATACATGGATTTTAAAAACATGTGATTTTTTTTGACAAAGACATAGACTTTTCTAAATGGTCATATTTTTTGTGCATATATTTTTTAAATATGCGATGATCATATTTATTTCACACGTATGTATGTACAGATGGAAACATGTTTCCTATGTTTGTATATTTTCCCTCCTACACTTTTTTTTTACTTTGTTTCCTTCATATCGCTTGACATGTCATTTCAAAAAATAGGGGTTTTCACATTCCATTGTGCAAAATTCCAATAGTTGCATGCCCACGCCCTCACGCGCAGCGTGTTGCAACATGCATGTAACTACAAGGCCAAGGGCACGACACACGCACAAAGTGGCAGGCTGGACGCGTGGGTGCCTGGTAGGTGTTTTTTATATCTCTACTTCTAATAAAATAGTTTTTTTTTAACATAGTACAGATGCAAACGTTCATATACACGTGCATACACTTACCCTTATAAACGCAGACACGTATATCCTAGCCTATCAGCACCTCCAACAAGAGACCGAGCCGGCATATTGGTACGTCGTTTCGTCACTTAGTACGCCCTCCCGATCGAACCTTCCACCGATTTTTATCCATCGAAGAAAACCGCTGCCCGGTGAAACCCTGCAGGCCCGCACGGCCGCACCCCACTCCCTTTCCCTTCCTCCCGAGAGCAACCTCCCTCTGCCCCGCCACCGCCTCCCTCCGTCGATCCATGTGGCCATGGCGGGCCAAAGCTGCTGGAGATGCGCGACATGGAGGATCTTCCGTCATCGCACTGCCCATCGCGCTACCCACCGCCTCCACCTTCCATCATAGCCGGTCGTCTTCATCCGTCTCCTCCATGAGCTCGACGCCCAACCCCACATGCCCCAACCTCCGCTCCATCACACACGACATCGGGCCGCCAGGTCCACCGTCTGCGCCCGCGCCGCGCCACCTGAACCCTATCCCCGCCCCGACGGGCTCATGCGCGACGCCGAGGGGGACGGGGATCTGGACGAAGATTTGAAGGGGGGATAGGATTCCAGACAAGGGGTGCACGGGCGGGCGGCGGCGTCAGCGACGGGGAGGGGCCGCCCCTGGCGCCGGAGAAGGGGCCATGCGACACCGTTGTCGACCACCCAAATCGGTCGAGCCCTGTCACCACCGATCTTCTCTCGCAGGTGGCCCGGGATTGGGGTAGTGGTGTTGCCTGCAGTCGGTGGCCTTCTACAAGTGCTGGCTGCAGCGCGGCCGGCGAGCCGGCAGCACAGCGCACGACGCTCCTGCCGTCCAGCGCCATGGTGCGGCTGCAGGGGCCGGACATCCTGCGGCCATGAGGCCAGCGCAAGATAATGCTGATCTGCTATGGTTGTCGTTCCTCGTTGCCCCAAGGTGAAAATGACATGCTGCCCCGTGCTTGTCCTTCCATGTATGAAGTTGTTGCATATGTAGATGCAGGTGATG
>CBMN010002509.1:0-15057 GCA_000582825.1 Hordeum pubiflorum | reverse complement strand
GCCCTATTAGTTCGTAAGTGTTGATGGTTATTATTACATGATTTTCATTATCGATAACTACTAAATGTAAGAGGTTTTTAATACATTTACACTAATCCTTGTCTACTGTTTAAGTTCGTTGAGCTGTGTTGAATATTTTGATGCAAGAGATAAAATAGGGCAAAAACATGAGAAAATGGACAAGTATGTAAAGTGGACTGATTGACCAACCAGTGGCATGGCCAGCCGACCACATTCATAGGTCACCTAGCCACCACATTGGGCGTCCCTGCAAGCAAATAAACATATTTACATATGAGTCCCAAGTGTCAGATCGATGTGAGGGAGAGAGAAGCGATGTAGACATTACACATGGACCCCAACCTTTGGAGAGAGGGAAAAGGCAGTTTCAGAGAGTGGTTTTGGACCTAGATACGTAGTTTTTTTTAAGTTTGGGGACCTAATCGATACACCTAGTCATGTTCACGGACCGCCAGTGCAGTTTACTCGTTACTAATTGTATCATCTTAGGTCATAAGTCTCAACTTTAAACAAGCCGTATGGAGGGCTGACTTGATGATGACATGGAGCCTAACATGTGGGTCCCACATGGTAGGCACTCATGTCCATTTTCTCTTTTCTCCCCCTTGTCTACTTTCTCCCCGACAGCAGACCGATGCACCATCAATCACTAGCTACCTCATTAGTAGGAACGCTTGGACTCTCTCCTCTCTCCTAATTGCTAGCGGCGCAGGAGCAGGTAGTGGTGGCGCACGCGTTGGACGAGAGGTGCGGCGACGGCGGCGTGCGTGCTATGACAAGAGGTGCAGCGGCGGTGGCATTGCATGCGGTGGAGTGGCCACGCCCATTGCACCCCACCTCGTTGCTACTTCTCGATAGCCACACCACCACCTCATTCATCATCTTCAATTGCGCCACCATATCATTGGCTCCTCCTCCTCCCTCTAGCTTGGTGGCGATGCAAAGAAGTGGAGGAGGCACATGGCGGTGGTGGGAGATGAGCTACGGTAGGCAGGGCGGTGGCATCTGAATCCATGAGGTGGCGCTCCACCGTACGACCCTGTGGTTGTGTCGGGCGGGCCAAGCTGTGCACTTCTCCATTGCACATCGTCGCTCCTTCATGGCCACATCCTGGAGGGAGGTGCAGCTACGTCGGTGCTCGAGCAGGCGACGACAACCATGGGTCATGCTCTCACTCTTGGATCCATGGTTGTCGCCATCGGTGTCTCCTGCACATCATTGTCAGTGAGGTGGAGGTTGCCTAGCCTCCTCCTCACGTGCCACCAGCGTGGCTCCCCCAACGCGGGCTCACCACCCTTGTGCGGCCTCCTATCCATGGAGGGCAACCATGGATCTGGAGCGGTGGCGGCAGCGCGTATGGTTCCGAGAGAGAGAAGGGAGGGAGAGAGGGGAAGATAGGTGTGTGATTGACTGGTGAGCCCAGATTTAACTATCCTCATAAGACTTGGGACATAGGTGACATAATTAGCAAGTTTGGGTATGTGAATATGTATTTTCTAATTTGAGGGACCTAGATGACACAACAGAACAAGTATACGGACTCCATGAATTTAACTCTAAGGAATGCAGGACAGTTTGTCCCGGCCCATAATAATAGAATCCTAACTCCTAAGCCGGCCCAGCCAATTAAGCAATTTTTGGGCTCCCAGATTTCCTAACCCGGCCTGAACTTCCCTTCAGAAATCCAAGCTAAAAAAAATTAATCTAAAAAAGCCCCAAGCTAGCAGACAAACTCTGCCAGCCCAGCCGACCAACGACACGATTCGCCGTCAGTTTTTCTAAATATCTGCCAGGAGATGTGTATCTTCATTTTCTTCCACTTTTTAGATGATCCTGATTGTTGTTGAGATCCGTGCCATTATTTGAGTATTCTGTGTTGTCGTTGAGTTTTGATTGGGCTTCTTTTTCTATTTCGGCCCAGCCTTTTTTTTAATTCGCCCTGTCGTCCTTGGTTGTTTTTTTCGTTTCATTCACTGTGCTGTGTTGTTGGGGCAGCCGACTCCAAGTGCAACGGCTGGAGCTCCGCGGCGCGACCTTCACCTTCACTTGTGACGGCCCTAGCAACGGGATGGGGATGGCCGAGCACAACAGCTGCGAGCTCCAACGGTGGCCGAGCCGAGCCTCAGCGACTGTCCACAACGATGCGCCTTGCAGCTGCGTCCAACGGGATTCGTATTATGTACCGAGGGCGGCGTGAGGTCTGGCCCAGCCTCGCTGCGTGAGCCCCGTCTGCAACAGCCCCAGCGGCTTGAAATCTCGTGGCCAAGCACGACAGAGCGGGGGAAACATGGCAACAAGCTAGCGAGGGACGTGTACAATTCTTATTGGTTAACTTAAGGTCATGTTTGGTACACCTCCAGATTTCAACTCCACGCTGGAGCTGGAGTTTATAAACTAAATTAAAGTAGTTTAAAAAATTATTTCTAATATAAGCAATAAAGGAAATAACTTATCTAAATACTATATTTAGAGTCACAGCTCCAGCTCCACAAATTTCTGGAGCTCCTAATGATCAGCTTCACGAATTCCAGAAAATTTCTGAAGCTGGAGCTGGAGCTGTTCCAAACAGAACCTAAGTGGAAGAAATAAAATGGCTAAACCTCCCGGGAGATGGCCGCCGCTTCATCACAGACCACAACCAGCCACGCGATCCCTCGCACGACCCTGCATGGGCTGCGCCCGGGCAGGTCACTGCTTCAAGTTCGTCTCTGCACTGATCGATCCACTCACTAGTCCCTCGGCAACAACCAACAGCCAAGTGGCGCGCCGTCTAGGCCGCCGAGACACGGGACATTCACGCGGCACCAACACGCCCAACAAGGCATACCGATGTTTGTGTTTCGATGATTTCTTCTATTGGCCAATCAGCGACGCAGTGTCGGCAGTAATACACTACTCTCTTCATTTTAAATGTTTGATGCATTTGATTTTTTTCTTAAACTTTGATCATTTGTTTTATTCAAAAAAAATTATATTAACATGTAAGATTGTAAGTCATGCTCAAATTACATTCAATAGTAAACCAAACCACAACAAAAAGGATAATAACTTTTGAATTTTTTTGAATAAGACAAATGGTCAATTTTTTTTAAAAAAAATCAACTGCGTCAAACATTTGAGAACGGAGAGAGTAACAATTAGGCATTTAATCTGGTTAGTCACTTCGATAATTTCACTATCGTTGGCCATTAATTAAGAGAGAGACCTTTCTGGATGCATGGATCTGATCAAGAGGAGCTAGAACTCAGATTTTTGTGACAGCCTACCTCTTTTACTTTTTTTTGTTAAAAGATGATGGATGAAGATAAAGAACAAAATCACTCCAAAGATATTTATAAATCTCGTTTGAATTTATAGAAAATATATGTAGTCTCAGTTTCCTGTATATATAAATAAAAAGAGAAACATCATCACGATAAAAGGAACTATAAAAACCAAGATAGTTTATCATTGATGTATTTATCATTCTTGAAATTTTAAATTTTGTTTTGTTGGTCTTTGATCGTTATCCATGTGCTTTCGATAAGATAGTTTCATTTCCAATACTACTGACATAATCTCGGCATACACATGTGTTAATAATACCATATCATTTATGATTTCAAGAAAAGGCAAAAATGAAAATAACTTGGCCTTCTAACTATCGTTTTCATCCCTACTAGTTAACTTGATCCAGCAGTCAACACAATCTGTTTAGCATCACTGCATTTTAGTTAGGTAGCCACGAATCAATTGTTTTGAACTGATTGCAGTAGAGCATCTTCTTTTGCATATTGATGAAATAAAGTGGGGTCATCAACTATTGTGCAAACAAGTCTTTCAGTTTTAAGTTTGCATGGTTAAGTTCCTTGCAGTGGAATGTACTAGCCATTTGAGTTCAAGTTCTCAATTTGTCATGGGTGCTTGTATTTTTTTTAGATTTATTTTAGCAATCTTTAGTAGATCAACACTTAGCTTTAGGTTGGGGGAATGATTTAGGGTGTCACTTAAGGCGTAGGACTTCATATAGGAGAACTGCTGAAGGGATAATTTTAATGCTTACATGTTGAATGATTAAATACGTAACAGGTTAGACATAGGAGCACTTTTGAACATACTCTTAGTGTGCAACAATTTTGTTAACATATATATTGTTTGCGGATCATGCATTTCAATATTTGGCCTCGAATAGTTATCTGTTGTTAGTTTTAGGAATTGTCATTTTTCAAATCTTTAGTAGATCCTTTTGGAAGTATATGTAGTGCGTTGGTTGAGTCATTCGTGGCCAATTTTGTTAGATACTATGAAAAACATAGAGATTGTATCGTTTTATAATCATGAGGAAGCTAGAGGGCTAGACTACTATTTGTTGGTTATTTTATAATACAATCAATATTTGTGTACCGAATTTCTTATTGAATATACTCGTATTACCGTATTGACTACCCTATTTTAAAATGCAGGTTCTGGCACAAAGCTAAACCCTAGTCCGATTCCCACTTGTTGAAGGGATTCTAGCTAACTCGATATGTACTTGTGATGATGCAACAGCTTACCTTGTCATTAAGAGTAGGTGGCTAGGAACTTGGCTAAATATCCTGATGAAATGATCCGATCACGAGCGAGTAAATTCAGCAATATGTGATGCTTCAGTTATTCTTAAATAATATGCACTCTATTGTTCATATGATGGTTAACACCGTATAACGTTTTTTATTAATCATAATGTTACGATAGAGAGGAATTTTTTTGGGGGGGAACAGATAGATTGGGGGGTTGGTAGTGGGAATGTCTTGGGGAGTTCAACAATGTTGGATAATGTTTAAATAATCATAGCATACTCATATTGGTTTAATTTGACTGTGCTTTGTGAGTGCACCAGTCTTGTATAAGGGGTTGCTCTAAACAATGTGCAGTGATCGTACTGTATTCGAATGTTCTCTTCTCTTGCACTCTTCATGCTTACTGATCTTTCCTCATCAACTTAGTGGACCACTTTTATTTTATTTTATTTTAGTCTGCTAAGTGTGGTATCTACTATCTAGTCTATCTTAGCATGATCTAGGAGGTGGAAGATCTTGATCGAGGACGGAAAAACTTGTTTCTGATTGAACAATTATTGGATCTTACTGTCAGGCCACTGGATGCTGTCCCAAGGGGCATCGTCGAGAACAAAAGCAGATGCCTTCAGAATCAGTCAAGGGGGTGACAAAAAAACAACTCAACAAATTGAATTTTCTCGTATATAATCTACAACTGCTCATTCCCACTTGCAGCATGGACCATCGGATACTATTGTAGCTGTCAGTATCAGTTCTTTTATTCCATGTTATATGGATGTGGTTTGTTTTCGATCATGACTTAATTGATCTTCAAGCACCTTGCTGATTACTATTATATATAAATCAGAGTGAAAAGAAAAGCAGGACATATATATTCCTTCTCCATGGGCCCATGCATATCAGGATCATCATCCACTGAAGACTGAATAATCAAAATGGAAATCAAACATCAGTTTTATCAGTTACCTTGATTTGACATTCAGTACTTTGTTTTGATATGGATTATTGGTACATTATGTAAAATTATAAGGAAGAAGTCAATTTTACAACCTCAAATACATCATGAGTATGTTTTTGACCCTCAACTCTAAAACTGTTAACTTTTGAACAATCTACTATGAAAACCATTCATTTTCAAACACAAGCTAATGTTAGACACACATCATTGTAGTATCCAAAACAAAACAAAATGACATTTGAGAATTCTATTCAAAAACTATGTTAGCCTTGGGCCACTATACAACACCCCTACAATCAACTCTAATTTAGATTTGAGGTTGAAACAAATAAGCAGACATTCCATGATTGAGAGTTAAAAACTAGACAGTTCAAGTAGAGGGCTGCAACATGAAGTTTTCCAATATATACTTATATAACCATAAACATGGTTCAAATTCATTTTATTTTTTAATCTAGAGGATACATAATGTTTTTATGACAAGTTTATTCACTCTAAAATCTAAATACATCTTTTCAGTTAGCATATATGTCCAAAAATATGATATTATGCTTAATCCATAAAAACATAGTATCTTTAAGTCCTTAATTGGGTTGAATTAAAGAAAAGCATAATCATAGAGTAGCATTTTAGTTATTGAATCATGACCCTAATTTTAATATGGATGGTGTCAGTGATAAAAGGAAACATCGAGGCGCGCCAGTCTACAGTTACATATGGGACAATGGACAATATGCAAGTTCTGATCTGACTATTTTGGTTAGTTATCCACTCCACAAACAACACCACGTGGATACAGCAATAATATTCAAAGTTTGCAATCAAGAAAATTTTAATCACGGATAGCCTTACACTTGTCAGCAATTAGTCAGGGCTAAATAAGTAATCTAGCCAATCCTACGCCTTTTTTTAATTAAAGGTGATAAACTATTGATCCAATTTGTTCCTCACACCAAATCCAAATTAATGAAACTTCATAAAGGCAATCAAAGTAAAGGCTGCCGGTGACTTTCACCATCTAAACATTGATCAGATCTTGTGGCCATTATCAACCTAGAAAGTTGCACATCCTAGTTAAGGCTCAACCACCAACATGGATGATAGAGATTTCAATATGACTTATTGCTTGATTAAATACGGATCCAATGCATCACAGTGGTGACCTACCAACGAAAAAACATGTCAATATGCTGCAAACAATTCAGAGAACTTACCTGTTTCTGGCGAATATTCAGAGTGCTGATCCTTGAACCGACGACTTGGAGAAACTTGCAGCACTAAGCCAACAGTGCAGCTCTAAACATTTCCAAGTGCCTTCCACTGAGACAGAAATGCCCCTCCATTTTCTACGGGCCGGCAAGCATCTAACCATGCTATAAAACTCCCCCGTGCAACACCAAGTCACTCATCAGAGTCCAGACAAGAAGAGCAGCAACAGGACGAGCTCTACCTAAGCCATGACGAAGCGCGGCTGCTTACGCTTCGCCACCGTCCTCGCGTTGCTTCTCTCGGCCACCGCCTGCCTCGACTTCGGCTTCTACGACATAACGTGCCCCACTGCCGAGACCATCGTGCAGCAGACCGTCGCAGCTGCGTTCAAGAACAACTCAGGCGTTGCTCCGGCTCTAATCCGCATGCACTTTCATGACTGCTTCGTCAGAGTAAGTACATGTAACAAACGATGTAGTATACTGTAACTGTGCGCAGTGCAGTATGTAAATATTGTTCAGCATGTTTCGTCTATCCTGGTTTGTGTTTTTTCTTTCTACCTAGACGTTAGTAATGGCTTTTGTTTGAAAAAAACTTATAAAAAAAGATCTTGAAAAGATAACAACAAAAAAGCCTTTTGCATGGCTAATCTAGGATCTAGATATATAATTTCCATGTCATAAAGCTTACTACTTTTATAGTATTCGCTTATTGTATAAGAGCAATCCAAGTTTTGGAAGTTGAACCATAGATATTCTAGCACGACGTCTATTTAAGAGCAGAGAAGTACGGACTTCACCTGAGTGACGCTTCAACCTCCTTTGCAGGGCTGCGATGGCTCCGTCCTCATCGACTCGACGGCGAACAACACGGCTGAGAAGGACTCGGCCCCCAACAACCCCAGCCTCCGATTCTTCGACGTGGTGGACCGTGCCAAGGCGGCCCTCGAGGCACAGTGCCCCGGAGTGGTCTCCTGCGCTGACATCCTCGCCTTCGCGGCGAGGGACAGCGTCGCGCTCTCCGGAGGCCTCAACTACCAGGTGCCGTCCGGACGCCGCGACGGCCGGATCTCCATCGACAACGATGCGCTCACCAACCTGCCAGGACCGTTTTTTAACGCCACCCAACTGGCAGAGAGCTTCGCTTCCAAGAACCTCACCGTTGAGGACTTGGTCGTCCTCTCCGGCGCCCACACCCTCGGCGTCTCGCACTGCAGCAGCTTCGCCGGAATTGGCAACCCTGGTGACCGGCTCTACAACTTCAGCGGCTCACCTGACGGGGTAAGCAGCAGAAGACTTCTCTCTCTATAAACTAGGATGATGAAGTAAGTTCAAGTGAAGTTCCTACCTGGTTATCATCGGTGTGTACAGATGGATCCGGCGCTGAGCAAGGCCTACGCGTTTCTGCTCAAGAGCATCTGCCCGTCCAACAGCAGCCAGTTCTTCCCGAACACGACGACGTTCATGGACCTCATCACGCCGGAGAAGTTCGACAACAAGTACTACGTCGGCCTGACCAACAACCTGGGCCTCTTTATGTCGGACGCGGCACTGCTGACCAACGCAACAATGAAAGCGCTGGTCAACTCCTTCATTCGCAGCGAGGCGACGTGGAAGTTCAAGTTCGTCAGGTCCATGCTCAAGATGGGGGAGATCGAGGTGCTGACTGGGACGCAGGGCGAGATCAGGCGCAACTGCAGGGTCATCAACCCTCCCAGCGCTGCTGCCACCGCCAGCATTCATCATGTTCTCGCCAAATCAGGCTCTTCAGAATTCACTGGAGTCGCTGCAAGCTAATCGGTTGTTAGCAGATGTGTAGTGTGCAGATCATGTCTAGTGTGAATGTGAAGGAAATTATCTAGTTAACTTTCATCTTACATGAGCAAGGAAGGGAGACAGAACAATCAAGAAAACTGAAGAAAAAGGTGGCTATCATACTTTGTTGTCTGTGGAGTTTGATTGTGAGGATGAAATAAAACTGTGCCAAATATTGTTGTTCGTGGTAAACGTGTATGTTCGTCTGAATAGTGAGACAAAAGTTGGTTGATCATGTATTTTGACCAAACTGCACATACAGACAAATTGTTTTGCAAATCCCTGCAAACTGTTAACACAGTGAGGCAGGGGCCCAGCCCTCAAGGTCAATTCATGAGGGCCTTCACCAACCAGCTACTGCCCACAAACTGAGAAAATTGGCACAGCATATGCCTTATCCAAATATACCTGAAGCAAAAGGCGATAAACATGGAACATTGAAGGCATCTATCATGAATTTAAAAACATGTTAGGTGATTGCCTAATCAATGGATGACACCACCAACTTGTTAAATCCAGTTGACCCAGTTTTATCGGTAAGCGTTACGAAACTAACGTTGCCACAGAAAGTTGCTTTCTAAAAAGAAAAAAACAAACAAATTATTGCAACTGAGAGTGACTATTCAGTACATCACTGAATCCAACTATGTTTTCCCTAAGAATATTAATCCAAGTATGGAAAATCATAAATGTTACTGTGTTTGATAATCGATAATATGTGCTTTGGGTTCTGTACTTGCACTCTGGCAGAAGAGAACTTTATATTCAAATAAAATAAACTTCCTTTTTCATAACAAAGCATTAATGTGAGCAGGGGGAAATCATAATACAAAGTTTAAAAAATATGAACATATTCATGGAAAATTACACATGAATTCAGGAAAAACAGAAAAACCCATATCTTCAACACAGGCAAACGAAAATACAACTAAAAAATGTTAGTATCCCTGCAAAAGGTCATAGTAGCATTAAGCTTTGGGCAGTGTTATGGTAGTGGAACCGACCCTAGGTCTGGGCCCACCACAGCAAGGGCTGCGGCACTTTGCATTCACCGTTTATGCAGTTACTTTAGCGTGTGTCATGGATTATATTCAATTAGTTGGTTTGTTAGGAACGGAATAAGGCTCCGTTCCATCCCGATTATGCGGCGCGGCGCGGGGCGCTTCAGCTATTTTTTACCCGTTCATTTTTATCGGATGGACATCATTCAACGCGCCACAGCTTATCCGCGCCGCACCCTCCGAAAAGACCGCAGCCTAAGTTTCATTGGTTACTGTGGTGTTTACCGTTGGATTTTCTTTGTTAAGTTACATTGGTTGATGTGGTTGTTACTGTTGAATATTTGCTTAGGGATCAAGAGCCATGTGCCAATTGAAATGAGCAAACAATATAAACCCTAAATAGTTTAGAGTCTCTAAGGGAGGGAGAGCTGGTTTATCTTGGTATCACAACCAAACCCATATTAGGTACATAGTCCTAGTGCTTAATGACACATAGAATGACTATAACTGAAGAAAGCTTATCATACAGGTTTGATATAGCATCCCTTATGTTTTTCTCATCATTGGTTTTAATAAAGTACCCGACTTGACCCAGTACACATCCCTATCATTCCTGACAGCATCAGTAGTTTGGTAGCCTCAGATAAATCTTTTCTCTCAATAGATTGACTGCAACAGAGAGCGACCGGTGCTTATATTGATGTAGTAAAATTTGGGCAAGTTATGATGTAGACAAGTTTTCCTGATTCCACCAAAAGATTTCGAATCCACATCTTTGCTATCAATTAGGCATTGTCGTTCTCAAAGGGAAAAGAAAAAGTGAAGTCAATGCTGCCAATACCTGCTTAAGGTTATCTTTGTTGCTGTTCAGGAACTAATTGAGTGTAAAAATGTGATTCATAACCTTGAATGTATATTTTTTTCTTGTGAAAGAACTCTGGAAGGATTGTTTCTCCATCCCATTTGCTAGTTGCGACCTTACCCTATGTCACTATATATTCCTAACTTTCTCCACAAGCATCAATGCATGTAAAATATAAACATGATGTTATGTTTCCTAGTTAACAAGCAACTTATTGTCTCAAAGGTGCAGATATATGTAGTGAAAACCCCTCTCTAAACATTTTTTTTACAACAGTTTCCTAAAGACAGGCCTTCATTATTCCATCTCTTTTAGGCAACTGTTTTTCTGCATAGTTATTATTGAATTTTGATATGAAACTCATGAATTCTGAAAGTAAAGTCAAGGATAGCTCGATTTAAAGTACTTATGTAATCTAAAAGCAGCCGTTTCAACAGCTCCAATGAATATTTACCATTAATCATCACCGCAACGAGTGTTTACCATTCTTCTAGCTGGCTCCTTGAAAATAACCTGTCAACAGTAACACCTAGTAAAAGTGTAAAACAAGTCACTTTATTAGAAATTTCTCCAATGATTTTGTTTAACAGATGGTTCAATGAAAAAAGTTATTCTATAGAGAGGGTTACATGAAGCATCCTGGAGCTAGGGCCTCAGGTCATGATGAGTTGATGACCAAATAAGAACCGAATCTTGCGTTGCGCCAGCTTTCCCACTTGAAATAAATTTTCATTTCAGTATCCATGTCTGGCTGTTTGAATATTATAAAAGAGGATATGTAGCATTGACATGGAACAGAGGTGCATGTGTCATTATATTCTGGAAGGGAAAATTTCAGTGGCATATTCTCAGTTCTCACTGACCATCATGCAAAAAGACATGTTAGCCATCGAGTTGCTGAAAGCATTTTTTTCCCTGAAGAAACAGGAGAGCTATGTATTCTTTGTATTGTAGACAGTGAAAAAGAAACAACGGACACTTACAAAAAAAACAACATCCTGTCCCTGCTAGGAATGATAATGAGATTGCACCGCAAAAAAACATGCAGACTCTGATCACTTGTTTAGAATAAAAAACCCAACCAGGTTCTTCGAAAAAAAAAGAAGAATAAAAAACCCGACCACCCAAGAATCGATCAAGGCCAACAACCTGATCCATGCCCAACTCATCCAGGCAGAAATAGTGATCTCTTACGGTCTTACCACTGAGAAATATATTCTGTTCTTGGCCCTTGCGCAGGGAAAACCTGGGCAACCTCTAGGCTCTTGCACCCTGAAGTGAACTCCCCACTATGCCACGGGGAGTGTCTGAACAACCTGCCGGCGTGGACCATTCTGCCCTCGCCCAACCTTCCACGAGTGAACCTGACCATTTCGTCGAGCACCTCGCGTGCGGCTTTCCATCATTCAGCTGTGCTGGCAATGCACCAAGTGAGCGCGTTGGACTCAATCAACATTGACGCCATGTTCGACGCAAGTGCTCGCCCAAATCCCCTCTCTCCGATGGAGTACTAGCAGCGCGACGTCGAGCGGGCAATCGAGAGGCACCGCGCCCGCGCGCCGTGCGAACGCCAGAAGCCCGGAACGCCGTGAAGCCTGAACTCCTGAAGTGCGCGGGAGCTCCTATTGATCCCTCCCTGTAGGACAGCCTAATAGGCCCATTTAGCATAGTTATTGTAGCCCACCAACAATAGACCATAGCGCAACTATGTGAAGCTAGCTAATTATTTTCCTTTTTGTTTTTCTATGTTTATCTTAACTATATGTATAACCATCCATTTTTACAGTTATATATGCTTCAATATTTTTCTAAACATGATTCAACACTACGAAGAACCTTACTTAACCTTTCCAATAAAATAGTTCAAATATGTTATGATGTTCTGTTGGAATAGCACATCCAAAATGTTAAAGTAGTATATTTTAAAGGTTGAAATAATATATCTAAAATGTTCAAATAGGATCTTTTAATTGTTGATATTTGTAAGAACAAAAATATAACCATATTGGGGGATGCTTGGTTGGTTGTTAAACTTTTGGCATGCCCAGAGTTTGGAAGGCCTGGGCAAAATACCTTGTATTCATACTAAATGTGAAATGTTGGTAATTTTTAGCAGCAGACCAATTTGGCTTGCCAAATTAATGCCATGCCAAAAAACTTGATACTCAACCAAGCAAGCCCTACTAGATATAACTTGTCCCAATGATTCTAATTAAAAAAGCCTATGGTTTAAACAAAATTGAAAACTAATGTACAGTTAGAAAGATAAATATTTAAATTTAGAATAAAAAACCCGCATTGGCTAGCACAATCTGCATCCTTTTCCATCATGTGTGTTTGCATGCATCCGGCACCTTGGTCACCTGTTGTCCTAGTTTGGCACGAGAAAAGAAACTCCACCCAACCATTGTTCATTTTATCACACGCACGAATCTCAAAGTAGATGTGTAGGTCAGCCATCCTCTGCAAGTCACATTTGTACTAGGTAAAAATGTTGTGAGTTGCGAGAATAAAACCTTAAGATGTACTCCATCCATTCATAAATGTATGACGCAGTTGATTTTTTTTCACAACTTTGATATTTTGTCTTATTAAATTTTTTTATAACAAACCATTTACTTGTTGTAATTTATTTTGTTATTAAAGATAGTTTGAGTGTGAATCATTTTTCTACATGTTTGTTCAATTTTTTCAAATAAGACGAGTGGTCAAAGTTATGAGAAAAGTCAATCGCGTCATACATATACAAACGGACGGAGTATAAGGATTCTAACCCAAAAATAAGTGTTGCAACATCCTGACACATTATGTATGTCATAATGTTTCGATAATTGCTGTCAATTTCGAGTGAACTTTGCTATATAGTCAATTGTGTTGGAAAGACAATCTCTTTACCTCTCCATCGATACATCCAAAATGATGTACTTATGTGACCTGGCGTTTATTTTTGTGTTGTTTGCCTATTTATTCATCTAAATCGAGCTCTCAAATAAATTTGACTTTAATTTAGATTGGATTTGTGATGTTGTTGATGAAAGTGATAGATGAAGGGAAGGGCAGGAGAATAATGATTCATTTATTTATTATTAGGCATTATTATATTGGGTATATAGATACTTATACAAATACAAATATAGATATAAATATCCATGAAGTACGTTGCTGTGTACTCCCCCCAATCTTCAAATAATAGATGTTTTGGGTGGCGTGTAGTCAATATCTTTTAATTTAAACATCGATCTCTTCAAATATTTCAATTCACATTTTGAAAAATGATATAGCTATATTTATCTTCAACAATAGTTTCAAAAAAGTACACGCCTGATATATTTTATATACATAGTTAAAGTAGTGTCTTTGTGATAGTGTTGCTGTATGAAGCATCCATTATTTGAAGACTGGAGGAAGTAGGTTTGAACACCTTGTGTCGCTTAGAAACTTGGGCTGGTTGGACCGGTGGTTAGGCCAATCCCAATGCATAGTTTTATTGCACTGTTTCTAAGAGTGTCAATCATATTTTTATCTAGGTAACCATGTATCCTAGATTTCATTTAGATTAACCTCTCTCACCCCCTATGAAACTCTCATAATTACTTTGCCATGTAAATATGATGTTGTGACATCATTTAACGTGAATGAAACTCCAATGAAAATTCCCATTATAAATGCCCATGTATATGTGTGCATTGTGCTCGTGTGAAAGTGGGCAGCCCTATATGGACTTGGCCGTGCATGAGATTTGTGTGCAACTAACTAGGAATGGCCCCTTTGGAGAAATTTCTAGCGGTGGGTTTGCTGGGTCTCTTGTCCCCCTACCGCCGCTGGATCTATGGAGCCCCCCTCAGCCCCTCCAAAAAAATTTATAGCACATAGACACTATGAGAATGTATTGGATGTGTTTTAAGCTTGGCCTATTTTTTTTTCTAGATCCACACCTGGAAATTCCCTAACTTAGATGGAGATAAAGCATAAATTCACATTTTTCTGTATACTGGTTCTGCAAAAGGGGGAAAAACAGCCCTGTGGTCACTTTCTATTCAGACAATATTTCTCTTTTGTGGTCCAATTTTTTTGGGCCACGTGCGACTTGTGGCCTTCCTTCGTGGGCTGGCTCACGCTGGTGCTTCTGTGGCGATTACTGCTCTTCATCTTTTTTTTTATTACGCAAAGCTGAGACGTGAATACGCTTCGGCCACGCTTTTTCATTGCTTAATGCACAACGTTTATAGTATTGTCCACTGGTCATTAGCCTGAGTATGTTTTCCCTTTTTAACATTTTTTTTGTTATGAGCAACAATAATTATCATGAGAGACAACGACTTGGATGGATAGGACAGGGACACAGAAATTCATATAAATTTTTTCCTATTTTAAATTATTATTTTCAACATAATTTCCTAGTTTTTAAAAAGTTTAATCTTTGATAAGTTTATTTTGTTTTTTATTTTCACTTTTCAATTCCATCCTACATTTTCGACTCATTTGGAATGCAAACCCCTATTCTTTTCACCTTTTCAATGCGCGGATATTATGTTTATTAGGAAATAGTCCATTTTCTATTGGTTTAAATAGTCCTAATTTTAGAACTATAGTTTTACTGGACATGGGCATGCTACTTAATTTTTTAAATTAAACATTCACCCCCCCCCCC
>CBMN010002508.1:0-11093 GCA_000582825.1 Hordeum pubiflorum | reverse complement strand
CCCTCCCTACTAAGCTTAGCTTGCTTGGATTTTGATATTTGTTCCCAGTGAATTCCGGTTCTTAGATTCAACCGGATTACCCATGTGCCCCTTAGTACTAGTTACTCTGTGGGCAGCTCGATTGCATTGACTTTGAGTTAGTGCATTGCTCTTAGGGACTCTAACCCTTGGAGTTGCACATTTGGTCTGGTATGTTTAGATAGGAAAACAGGATTGGGCCTTATTGACACTTGTCATTATGAGTTTGGTTCGGTATGGGTTGAATTGGAGTGGTCAGTGATGGAGTCGTCACGCAAAGGCTCGAGACACTTGATTTAGAACTGGCTTAGAATTCTTCCTGATTGAGAAGGCTATAAACCAATAATTCTGGCATGTCATAATGCTCGATCTAGTTGGGAAAGCAAAATTCTGTCAGAACACTTAAGATGTAAACTATTGCCTCAAAGCAGGATATATATTTCTTGAAATTTTCATTGAGTTGTGATGAGGCTGAGTTCACATCATTTAATCATGCACTTTACTCTACAATCGTAAGTCTTCATACTTTACATCTTTCACTTCCTTCCATGATAGTAGGATGATAAGCTAGCAAACACAACAAGCGGAATTTAGATTGGATATCAAATGGTGATATAGGTAGAATAAATAAGTGTGCTTTGTTTTGTATTCCTGTCGTGGAATATTAATATGCCATGTCATTTATTGTTTTAAATTTGTTTACGTTTCTACGATGACCTTCAATTTTCCGTTACAACTCTCCCGAGGCACCTTTACTTTTCTGCACTCCGCCTTGGTTGAAGCTGTAAATGTGCTCAATTTTCCGTTACAACTCTTCCGAGGCACTCCGCCTTGGTTGAAGCTGTAAATGTGCTGGTGCTGTACTCTTGTGTAAAATCATGATTGATTGTTATTCCACAACAGAGTTTACTTGCCCCCACGTTTGGAGTATCTATTTTCCTATGTACTGGAAATAAAACCAGAATGCGTATTTTAAGTGGTATCATAGTTTTATCTTGGAAATTGAAGTTATGGGGGTTTCAATAACTTTTATGACTGTGGATTGAACTTGTTTCAGTTCTGGAATGACTTGCCACCACAAGCACGACGGGAGCTTCTAAAATTGGATAAGCAAACTCTTATTGAACAAGCTCGCAAGAATTTCTACTGTTCAAGGTGCAATGGGTTGCTTCTGGAAAATTTCAAGTCACTGCAGCAAGAAGTTTCAGATATTGATTGTCTGAGTTCAAGTGGTGAATCAAAGATAAGGCAGCAAAATGGGTCTCAGGATCCATCTGTTCACCCTTGGGGAGGTCTTGCAACAACAAAGGATGGCATCCTTACGCTTATTGACTGCTTTATGAAAGCTAATTCGCTACGGGTGCTCCAGAATGTAAGTGTAAACAATTCTGCCATAACTTGTGTTCATATTTTATTTTGTTCTCTGCATCCATGAACTAAGATTGATAACTACTTTGATATGTTCGTATACTGAATTAGCGATCCTTTCTTTGTCTGAACTAATCGCTTTTTGTTATATCTGAAGTAATCTCAAATCATGCATGTGGCTGTGGGTTTTACTCACAATATATTATTCTAGATTAGAACTATTTGATCACTCTATTTCCTAATGTATCAGGTATTTGACAATGCACGACTGAGAGAAAGGGAACGAGAAATGCTTTATCCTGATGCATGTGGTGGGGGTGGCAGAGGATGGATTAGCCAAGGGATGGCTAGCTATAGCAGGGGGTATGGAACAAGAGAAACATGTGCTCTGCATACTGCCCACCTTTCATGTAATACACTGGTGAATTTCTGGTCAGCACTATGTGACGAAACTAGATCTTCTCTTCTGCGGATGAAGGAGGATGATTTCATTGAAAGGCTAATGTTTAGGTGAGCAACTGAGCATAATGGAGAGGCTTTTCGTTTCATGCTAATTCAAGTTAAGAGACATAAAACACTACAACTTGAACTAGGCGTTCAACTTACGGACAAAATAACTGAAACTGAGCTCTGCTTATATCCACCAAGTGGAAGATGCACCAGAGAAAAAACTTGGCAAGTATTTGTAATGTTTTTTTAGTTGCACTGGACATTGTATAGATATGGTAAGATCCTGGTGAGTTTTACTGTTGACCGATTGATTCCATTTAATCCTGCTGGGAGTTGGAGTAAATTTGTCCTAACAGGCTGACATTAGTTGGTATTTTCTGGCAGCTGCTAATAGAAGAGTTAACAGTTTGGAAATTCTTATTTAACAGGTTTGATAGCAAGAGATTTTGTCGAGATTGCCGAAGGAATGTTATCCGTGAATTCAAGGAGCTGAAGGAACTGAAACGCATGCGAAGGGAACCTCGCTGCACCAGTTGGTTCTGTGTTGCGGACTATGCTTTTCAATGCGAGGTCAGGGTGACTCCTCAATGTTCGCCATGCATTAAATTGAGTGGCATATGGTTTAAAATTCCTATGAAGTTAATGTGGTTTCTCTTGTTTGCAGGTATTTGAGGATTCCGTCATAGTTGATTGGCGCCAATCTGTATCAGAGACAGATGGATCTTATCATCACTTTGAATGGGCTATTGGGACAGATGAAGGACAATCTGATGTTTTTGGCTTTGAAAATGTCGGGATGAAGACCCAAGTCCAAAGAAGTGGGATTGATCTTGACCAATTTGAAGATTATTTCATAACTTTGAGAGCTTGGAAGCTCGATGGCCGTTATACGGAGATGTGTGTGAAAGCACATGCACTGAAGGGCCAATCTTGTGTTCATCACAGGCTGGTGCTGGGAGATGGCTTTGTGACGATTACAAAGGGTGAAAGTATCAGAAGTTTATTTGAGCATGCTGAAGAGGCTGAGGAAGAGGATGTACGTGACATATCACTTATGGTAGCTTACATCTTTAACTAAGATAGGCTTAATTGGGAGCGTTTGTAATACTGACTAATGAAAACATGAGCAGGAGGATGATGCCATGGAAAGGGATGAAAATGATCTTGACGGTGATGGCTCTCATCCGCAGAAGCATGCCAAGAGTCCTGAATTGGCAAGAGAATTTCTCTTGGATGCTGCTGCAGTGATATTCAAAGAACAGGTAATTGATTGTCAAAATCGTCTTGAGAGTTATTGGAAGCAGTACCTGTAGTATAATGAATGACTCTTACTGTGCAAAGGACAAGAAATGTATGTTTACAAATAAATTATGAATAACATCTACCAAATTAAGGTGTCTTAGCAGTATATTCCAGCTTACAAGTTCATCTTGTTATTCCTTGGTTGCAATCTTACAAGGAAACTACAGTAACACACCAGTTCTTATTCCTATGTGATGTGAAGGCTTCTAGTGGTGTATGTCATCTGATTTCTCTACCTCAGTTTAGAAATAATAAATGTTCTCTTTCTGTTGATCAATTGATTGTTTTGAGGTGATTGATACTTTGGATTTTTTTTTTCTTTTGCTTTATTTTTATCTTACAAAGATTGAAAACTTTAGGCGCTACTTAGGTTGATATATTCTCTACCTGCCACATACATAGCTTGTGGACAAGCTCTTTTCCTGCCATACTGTTAGTGTGACTGTAGTCACCAGCAACTATTCAGGATTTTGTTGAGGAATTAGACACTCATACTCCAGGCATTAATCATATACTAAATATTCTTTGCAGGTTGAGAAGGCTTTTAGAGAAGGTGCAGCTCAGCAAAATGCACAAAGTGTCTTTGTGTCTTTGGCACTCAAACTTCTGGAGGAGCGAGTGCATGTAGCCTGCAAAGAAATCATTACATTGGAAAAACAGGTATGTTTTATATGTGCAAAGAAATTTTGGGAAAAGCAGTTTCATTTGTATTTGTGAATATCAATTTTGTGGACTCCTTGCAGAACAAGCTTCTCGAGGAAGAGGAGAAAGAGAAGCGTGAAGAACAAGAACGTAGGATGAGGAGGAGAACAAAAGAGAGAGAAAAGAAGCACAGGAGAAAAGAGAGGCTGAAAGAGAAGGAAAGGGACAAGGGGAAAAGAGTTGACTTCAAACCATCAGACGACATTTCATCTTCAACTCTAAGCAACTCCTCGACATGTACTAATGATGAATCGGGAAATACTTTTGGCTCCAGAGCAGCTAGTGAAGAGGAAGATAATTCCACAGCTGTGGCTCTGTGCCACGCTGACATTGAATCTTCATGCATAGAAATTGATGGACAGAACAATATAGACTGCTGCAATACAGTGACCAAATGTCCTCCAATTAATAGCAGTGAACCTTTCACATCCCAGCAATCAAAACCATCACGAAGAAATCTGAGGTTGAGAAAGGACGTTCCTCAAGACCACTCCTCTTGTTGGTATGATGATGTCCGGGATGAATCTAGAAGTGTTGGCAATCTGCAGTGGCGATCAATGGAAAGGATGAGAAATGGCGATGGAAGTTGTAACTCGGTGTGTAGTACAAATAACAGAACAAGATATAGGCAAGACTACAATTCTTGCAGCTGTGATCATCAGGAAAGTTACAAAACTGAGGACAACTGTTTCTTGCCAACAGCTAGATCAGGTAGGGAGATGAAGATGGCAAAGAAAACAGGAGTTGATAAGCCTTTGGTGCAATACCGCCGTGTTGGTACTACACACGAGAGAAATGCAATTCCGAAACAAGTATGGGAGAGAATGGATACTCGGAAGAAGACGGGCTTACACGACACAGATAATATGTCAGGGTCAGTTGACAATGTCAAGTCACCCAAATCAGTGGAGTGTGATACCAGTGGATGTGAAAAGCTTGACACAGGATGTGAACCACTAGGCCAGGCTTCTGAAAGGCCCGCTGATGTTTATAAATCAGAAACAGATCAGTTATATGGGCAACATGGGGAAAATCAATCTGCTTGTTCTGATGCAACTCCTATAACGAATAAACAAAAATGTCACTCAACAAATAATGAAGGCTCTAAGCCAGACGAAGAGCTGATGACGAACTCTGTCAGTTCTGATGGCTCATCTTCATGTATGAGCGAGGCAGATAGAGAAAGCAGTTCAAGCAGTGTGACGTCTTTGAGTGCTCGTACTCCAGAATCATCATCATCTGACTCAGAGGAATCTTCGGAGAGAGTCAACAGCATTACAGAAGCTCCATCAACAAGAACTGCTTCACGTTCTTTATTTGAGACGTGTGCAGGAAATGGTTTCAGAGAATACCACCCAAAAGCCACATGCCCACCTCGCAATGACAGATTTGGGTTCAGTGCACTCCCCTTCCAGAATCAATCATCACATCAGCAGAACATCCATGCACCTGCATATTCGCCGACCACAATTGGGCCACACAGTCATGCGTGTGCTGCTCCAACAAATGGATTCTTCCAGTATGGTCAGCCGCCCAATTTCTTCTCTGGTCCAGTCGGATTCCGAGTACCTGGGAACGGACCTGCTGATTTCCCAGTGCAATACAACAATGTACATCGCTACCCAGCTCCTACTTTTAGTTGTATTCACCCAGAGCAAATTCTTAAGACGCCAGCCAGCTTCAGAGTCATGCCTCCGCCCCCCCTTCCCCCTTACCGACATGGAACAGTGCCAACTGGTGGCCATCCTTATGGAGGCTTGAATCCAGACAGGCATAATCCCGTGCTGAAGCCAATGGACCCAAAGGATGCTCCAGATGGTAACAAATTGCCTGACAGAAGTGCATCCTTCTCGTTGTTCCAATTCAACCTGCCGATAGCTCCGCAAGGCCAACCGTCACCCAAAGATGGTAAGAGTGGAGAGTCGGTAGCAAGGATGCCGCCATTTGCTCAGGTTCAAGCGCAGCCATGCTCTAGGGAGCAGACAGATGTGAAGGAGTATAATCTGTTCTCCACTGATCAAAGCGGCTATTTCCCTTTATCCCGTTAAAAGCAACACACATGGGGGACGTGCTCTTCTCATTTTACTGTCTACAGCTGTATACGGTGAGTGATTGTATCAACCGAACGAAATAAAGGATGTTTTGAGTGGTTTTTCTGTATGCTTACGTGCCTTCAATTTTGGACTATAGGGCCGGGAACTATCTCTTTATACATTTTTTTCTTTTCCCTTTTTACCTT
This sequence comes from Hordeum pubiflorum, assembly GCA_000582825.1. Lineage (NCBI taxonomy): Eukaryota > Viridiplantae > Streptophyta > Magnoliopsida > Poales > Poaceae > Hordeum > Hordeum pubiflorum. The sequence continues at coordinate 5,014 of CBMN010002508.1, read as the reverse complement.
TGTGTGTATGAGAGGATAGTGTATCATGTAGCCATTTTGATTTATAAACGAGGTAAATTTCAAATTCCTTTTTCGTTCTGCTTCAGTAGTTTCTTTTTCAGAATGCTGATGCTGTCATGTGAATGAGTTGTTTCGTGTCTGTTTTTTCTCTCTTCAATTTAATTCCAGCAGTTTTATCATCGCCTACCTATTCTGCATGGGATGAAACTGCTGGCCGAGAACTATCCCGGTGATCAGAACAAGCAGCGTTATCCCGGTGAACATAGAACAGTTGTTAGATCATCTCTGTTGCTGCGCCATAATTTGTCTTTGGTGGGAGTATCTCATGGTCTCTGTGGCGCAGGGGTGTATGCAAAGGCTCTAGATGAGTCCGGCTTTAAATTAACAAATCCATCAACCGACCAGGAGTTACAACACACCAACATATCACACAGCAGCCACGCTTATACAAAGGGGCAAAAACAACGAACACGCTTGAATGGTGCAAGAAGGACGCCAACCTCAGAAGCCCCAAGCAGCCTCAGAGTGACCTCGGGAGCCTACGGCTTCCGCCCCGTCGCTGCTGCCGCGAAGGGGAACCCTATCCCCTTCCGCCCGGATCAAGGGCCGCCGGACCACTGGAACTGAGCAACGCGAGCTACCAACGGAGAGCCCCACCCATAAACTTGCTGACACGCGCAACACCCAGCTCCTCCACACCAACTCGAAACCCAAGCTACCAAGCTCCCATGCCTGCAATTCCTCGTGCCCCGAGCACGACGCCTCCTAGAAGGGCAGGACGCAGACTCACAAAGAAAACAATCATCTTCTTGCATAACAGCATAAGCACTACGCCGGCTGTAACAATGAAATTGATGAACTAACACAAAGCAAAACTGAAGTTGTGGCTCTCTGCACATCTTGCTTCCAGGAAACGGGAACAGAGAACGGACATCTCCCTGTGTATTGCAAATTGCAATTGCTCGGTTTTCACTCAGTTTTCCGTTAATTAACTGAGCAATTTTCTTCTGCTTAATTAATCGATGAGGCAAATCTTTTGCCTCCGTTTCGATTTTTTTTTTTGCAATTGCAAGCCTTTGCTCTGTGTGGAGCAGGTAGTAGCACACGTGCAACGGTGAGAGACACATGGATGACTCGGCCAGATAGTTTAGGAAACAGATGCAACGTTATAAGTAGATAAACACAGGTAATCTTGCAACTTCCTGCGTATCTATGAACAAGCAGCTCACTTAAACGTGATGTAGATAATACCAGTCTACATAATCTGTCTTACAGAAACTGTTTCACCCTTGGAACAGCAGAACAGCAAGGTACAGCGACGACTCGTCAACGAACTCTGCCATTTCAAACTTGCTCCCATCTGCAGCCTTCTCCAGGGAAGACCTACTGGGCAAGTCCGCGAACACAAGGTCCGGATTCTCCCTGCGGTGTTGAGCCAGGCTCTGCCTACCTTGATCCAAGAAGATGACGACCCTTGCGCCTAGGTGAAACGAAAAGAAATCGACCGAATTATACAGCTGAGCAATAAAAAGGTTTTGCGTAGACAAAGTATTTGCACAGAAGTACAACACAAAAAAACTCGAGATTTCAAAACAAAGGAGTTGTTTGGTTTCGTGACTAAAACAACCTGCAGTACCCTCACAAATGCCTGAAACATGCCTGAACCCGAAGCGGCAAGGTTGATGAGTTTTGACTGGTGTCTTGTTTGAATAAAAATAAGAAGTGCTTGTAGACAAATCTGTTCTTACCAACCTGACTATTATGTGTGAGGTTGTCATTAGGCTCTGAGGAAAATTTATATGAGACAACGAAGCACAAGACCTATATTACTGACTGAACTAACACACTGATATTATTTCAAGCTTTGACTGAACTCTCAGATGCAAAAGACAAAATGAACATAATACCATATGGATACTGCAAATAACCTGGGAGGAACTCAAAGTTACCTTTTTTCCAACTGGAACTCTAAGTTGACTTTGCAGCACAAGATTAATCAAACAGAAGTAGGTGACTGATTGAACTAATGAGTGCTGTGCATCTTGAAGTGGAATAAGCAGCATCCATCAACCAAAATCTGCTACTAACTTAAAGAATTGCCCAATGACTCAGAGGGACTAAACTAACAAGAGTATACCACCCTTCTGAAAAAAAAAGGTATGACAACATACTAATGGATAAAGTTTCTTTTAGTTGTATTAATGGATAAAGTTAGCGCGCGGTCCAATACATAATATGTTCAATTAAATTTCTTCAATGCTTTCCAAGCAAATTAAATTGACAAACCATAAAGAGTATTCATTCAACAATCTGTTATCACATCGCAATATATGATACTGTACATAGACAACTTTATCCACGCAGTTCAGGTATATGGCAAGGCAATATGTTAATTAATAACCCTCCCAACGAACTTGACACAACACATGAAAACCCTGGCGGTCTATGCCAAACAGCTGGCCAAAACGCGTCGAGGACTAGGCAGCTCCGATTCTGCCGACGAGCCTCGCAGGAGCCAGGTTGGTTTTCAGCCCAGGTTTGTTGGTGTGTTGTAACTGTTTTCGCCCGGATTTCCGCAAATTAACCGGACAACTCTCTTCTAATTTTTTAAATGAATCAGAGCCCTAAGGGACACCGACTTAAAAAAAAACAATGTAACATCGATCTAACAGACCAATCAGACCATTCAAAGTTTCAGACCCACCAATTTGTACAAATAATGTGCCTTGTAACGCTTAAGCATCACATACCACCTCAAAAGCAGTACCCATCAGTGAATCAATAAGGACGGTTCTGCCGGGGCGGGGATGGTTGTCCGCAACAACACTGGAGAGGTTATTTTTGCAGCTTGCCACTTGCTTTTCTTTTGCAATGATGCACTCGAGGCGGAGATTCTAGCTATACGGGGAGGGATGTCATTGGCCATTGAACGATCTACTCTCCCTATTCTGGTGCAATCTGACTCGGTGGGAGCTCTTTCTTCACTGTTAAATTTATCCCTCGCCAAATCGCCTTATGGCCACTTAATGGAGGATATAAAGATGCTCATGTTGTAGCAGGAGTTTGTTCCAGTTAAGATAGGCCGCTCTCAAAATAGGGTTTCTCACTGTCTAGCTAATTATGCTCGCACAGCTCGCGGTACCGCTTGTTGGTTACAGCGAGGCCCCCCTTTTATTCAGAATCTTGTATTAGCAGATTGTAACCCTATTACCATGGAATAAAACTCTGTTTTACCCCGCAAAAAAGAGAGGACGCAGAGATCTCCATCTATTCATGTCCGTACAATTTATATGGAAAGAAATGCAAAGTAATGTCGTTGATAAACTCAGACCGAGAAACAAGAGACGAAACCAGCAGATAAGGTAGCATTTCAGAAGCTCTCTCACCTTTGCAACACCTCCTGGCGAGCGACCTGAGCAGCGCCGCGGCCGAGACGCCCATACCGGGGAAGTAGCACACGAACACCACGTCGAACGCGTCGAACCTCCCCGGCACGGCCTCCACCACGCCGCCCCCCTGGCCCCCTCCCCCTCCCTCCAAATGGAAGCACCTCACCTGGTCGTGCTCCTCCTTGATCCCGCCCAGCACGTACAGCGACTCGTGCGCCGCCACCAGGAGCTCGCAGGGGGACTCGGAGAGGAGGGCGCTCACGAAGGACGCGGTGGGCGTCACGGCCAGCACACGCGACGCCGGCGAGAGCGCCCCCGCGGCGAGCGCGCTGGGGAGGTGGGAGCCTGCGGCGTTTAGGAAGGACCAGTCCTTCTCTATGATGTCTTCTATGGCGACGCCGTCGGGGACGGCGGCGAGGGGGGCGGCGCAGGAGAGTGCAGGCGCGAGGCTAAGGCGCGTGGGTTTGGGAAATTTGGGGTCTAGGTGTCGCGGTTGGAATTGGGGTTGGGGAGTTGGGCGGAAGAGCGGACAGAAGGCGAGGGAGAGGGAGGTGGAGGTGGCGGCCATGGCGGGAGGGCGGTGGCGGCCGGAGGATGATGGGAGTGGAAGAAGGTCTGCAGCGGCGTTGTGGGTGTGGGAGCGGAGTAGGCACGAGGATTTTGTGGGCCGGGATGGCGAAAGTATGGCTGTTTCTAAAATCACGGCCTCGGTCTAGCCGGCGGCCGCGGCTCCATGGGCCATTTCCGTTTCAGCCATGTTTTTCTCTCGAAACGTTTCAGCTATGTCGTGCTAATCCTCTCTCCCTGTTTCGGTCTTCAATTAACTTTTCCCATTATTACGGTAATTTTTTCCCCATTGGTTAGGGTTTTGCTATTTCTAAAAAAAGGTTATGGTTCTGCTTCTCTCGCCGGCATCTTTCAATGTTGGGCTATCCTCCCGGTTCTGATCTGAGTTCGCTATGAGAATGGTTCGGGCTGTTTAAGTGGTCTCTCGATTATTTCTCGGCCTTGACGCAACCACGACGGGTTCTAGATTGGTCCCACCTCCACCATACAATAGCTCGATTACGGTCTCTTGTTGGATAAGTTACGAGTTCATCATCTAGGGACATATCCATATTGGGCAAGAGGACACCGAGTGATGGTGTCATGAACTAGAGGTATTTACCACATTGTCTCCCGGCCAGATGGGCAAAATACCATCTTGGCGTGCAAGCCAAGGTGACGACGGCGTGAGATCGGATCAACTCATGTAACCCCTAGCCCTCGTCACCTACATAAGGCGGGGTTAGGGTTAGCCATTCCCATCTACTCTCGTAGAACTAGACTCTCGATAGCCATATTCATGATCTATGTAAACCCCTTGCACGAGGTGCTCCACCATCAATACAAAACACAAAGCAAGACGCAAGCTATTATCTCACTATGAGGGCCCAAACCTGGGTAACCCCCTTGTGTGAACTCCCTTCTTGCACTTCTGGCCACGCACGCTCCCCTACCGATGGTACTGTCGATTTTTGTACCATTAGTGTAACCCTCTTTATAGTGTGATTCAACTAAAGTATAAAAATCCATCATCAATCACTTTTTTCCTTTCCGAAACTATTGGGGGGGGGGGGGGGGGG
>CBMN010002504.1:0-16050 GCA_000582825.1 Hordeum pubiflorum | reverse complement strand
CCCCCCCCCCCCCCCTCTCTCGATTTCGCTCCAAGGTTGAAATGGACAAAGAACCGTTTCTCTGGATGCGTTGCGGTGTTATTTTTCGTACGGTTAGGCGTCGGATACGTCAGATGGTAGGTCTCGGGGGGAAGAAGTTTGTAAAGGGAATTGATAGGAACTGGCTAATTGGATGTTCGGTTCAAGGTCAAATTCTTTGTTCCACTGGATTAGTGCTAAAAGTCCTCCCAGATTATATTTGTTGAATTCTAGTTGCAATACTTTGATCTCGGGTCTGGTGATTTAGAATTATGATGGTATCGGCATTCCTTCTAGCAACAAATGTGTCTCAGTTCTTTTTTATGACTGGTTTGGTTTAGCAGTTGACATTTCCACTTCGTCTAAAAACAATCGCGTAATACTGATACATGGAAGGTAAGGAGGATGCCCATTAGAGTGGTGATGTGAGTGTGACACAGCAGGATGTTTGTCTGGAAGTTGAATTGGACTTAGTAATGCGGGGAGAATTAGCCCCTTGACAGCACTGTGATGTTGGTCAACGAAATCTTGATAGAGAAAAGATAAGGAGATTTTGATGCTAATGAATGTTCTGAGAAATCCTAGTGCTATAAATGTAAATGGTGATCTTTAGGTGCTATCAAAATAAATTTTCCTCATATTAATCTATCACAAAGAAATAGGGGAACTTGCAATTCCGTTGAAAAAAAAATGATGTGGCGTTAAGATAAATGTTACCTGTTTTGCAGCTGTGGTACCTCTGAGGCTGAGATATCAGGCAACTCTGAAATAAATTATGATTGTTGACTTTGAAAGCTCCTACATTTGAAAAAAAAAATCTTGATTTGAATTCTAGTAATTTTAGTCTGCAGGTTGAGTGCTCTAGGTTGCATCCTTTTGTCATGGACCCATGGTATTTGAGATTTCTGGTGTTCCAGAATACATTCACAGCCAAGTTGCTGTTTAGTTTAATCTAGTTCTCCGAACACCAATTTGCAAGATAGCACCACTTTTTTTAATGTATTGGGAAGTTTAGTTGAACTGATATATTGTTAGTTCGATACATTTTTCACATAATTTGACATGTTTGCTTGACAATGGATTTTCTCAGGGGCATGACACCTTCCAATACACACTATACTGTGGATTGCTACACTGCTGTGTAAACTGCGTGATCATGTATGCATATTTATGCTGACTGTTTGAGGCAAGGTCCACATAGTAATAAACCATGAAGGCAGAAAACAACTGTTTACAAACTTATATCTCTTTTGGTACGTTTCAACTTATCTTGTAATGGAAAACTTTAGTTGGTTCAGGCTTCCATTCCTCCCCATCCAACACCTGCTCATTTGATGATATTGGATATTTCAGAAGAGCAATTGCCTGTTGTTACAATGAGTAGACGCCCACCTGGTGGTTCATTAAATCGTAATAATTGTCCAAATGAGCCAACATCACTACCCAATCCTGCGAATTTTTGCCACCCGCAATTTCCTCAGCATATGCAACTTTCACAACCGCCGTATGCCATGAATATCCCTTTCCACCAATTCCCACAGCAACACCTATACCCACCGAATGTCCAATACGTTGTTGTCCAACCACAATATGCTCCATACTCTTTACCACCACGGATGCCGCCTCCACCTGCTCTAGTTATGCCGTCCACGTCAGCGTCTGATTCGGGCACCCCATGTATGGAAACTCGTCAAGAAGAACAAGACATTGATATAGTCCATGATGAGACTGCTGAACCTGACCGGACTGCTAAGCGATTACACTGGACGGAACAGGAGGACGTAAGGCTGGTAAGCTTGTCAGCTCCTTTTCTTTTCATTCATGCTATTAGGACATTCGAATGTTTTTTGAACCACTTTGTGTTGGAACTGTAGATACGTATTTGGCTGAATAGCCCGAAGAACAAGAAGTATGACATGTACTGGGCGAATGTTATAGCAGCATACAACAGCAATACCCCTAAAGATAGGAGAAGGGAACCAGCACATTTGAGGTGTCATTGGCATAAGATGATCCCGAAGATTGCCCGCTTCGACGACTGCTGGTGCCAGGTCAAGGCAAAATATCCTAGTGACCTGTCTGACAATATGCAGCTAATGGACAAAACATGGGTGATGTTCAATGTGGAAGCACAAGCGATGTATCTTGAGGAAGTGAAACGTCGTTTTGCTTATAACCACTGCTGGAAAGTTGTCTGGGACCAACCCAAATGGAAATCATACATCTTGTCTTTGACCTCCAGAAAAGCCAAGCTGTCTGAGTCTGGGGACTACATGTCATCCTCTGAAGATACTGAGGATGACCCTGAAAAAGAGATAAGTGAAGAAGGTAGCGTCACTGCAAAGGAGAAATATGAAGGTAAAGGTGAGGTGGAAAAGGATATTCAATGCTCACAGGATCTTCAGAACATGCTAAAGACTAATCCAGGGGAGATGATAGGGGTACAACTGCTGCACGCAGACCAAAACCTTGAACCTTCCAGAATGGAGCCGCCAGAAAGAAAGGACGATGAAGCATTAATATCAGAGAAGCAACCAGAATTTTTGATGACTGCTGCTTCGTGGTACAATGAGTCTCTGCCTGGGAGTGAGCTGTCGGCTGGTAATTCGAAGTTCAGCGAGTTCCAACATGGGGGAGTATTGAGAGAAGATGAGCCTGAAAAGGGAACACTTAAACAGGGTTACAAGGCACTAGATGATGATAGAGCAACGGCCATGGAGAACCTTCCTGAAAAGGACGATACACAAGTCGTGAAGAAGCCAGATCATGGGAGAGCAGTGAGGGAAAATGTTCCTGAAAGCAAAACAGGTGCGCAAAGTTGCAAGGTGACAAAGCTCAAACGAAAACGCCAAGGCAAGGCGTTGCCTTGTTCGTCTGAGGTGCAGGAGGACATCAAGCGTGCAGTGGATCTTCAGACCATGCTTATGAAGGATCGGGAGAAGATGTCAGAGGTACAGCTCCGTCTCTCGAAAGAGAAGCTTGAGTTCGCCAAGCTGAAGCAACAGGAAGCAAAGGACAAGAAGGAAACAACGCTTTACGAGAAGTATTCAGAGCTGTTGATGGCTGACACCTCCAGGTTCAGCGACTTTCAAAAGGCAGAGTATGAGAAGGCGGTGAAGCGCATGGGCGAGGCGCTGTTTGGTAGAGATGTAGCTAGCATTAATCGTTAATTTAGTACTAGGTTATATCAAACATTCTGCTGAAGTGCTATCTTATGCAGCGCAGCACTAATGTTGGAACACAGGCCGATGTTGTTATACCTGTCGATTTAGCCTACTCGTGGCTCAAGTAACACCACCTGTGTTGTTTATCTTTCATCAGCCCTTGTTAGATTCAGCTCTCACCTAGATTTCAAGTGACCAACTCCCCAGTTCCTAAAACTGGAGGGAGAACATAATTTGATGGCTGATGGATTGAAGTTGAACTTTGGAAGCATCAAATTGTAAGTTCCTAAGGTATGGCTGTCAGAGTTTTAGGTTTTCATGGTGAACCATTACAATTACAAATAAATAGTGTCGATCCATCTGGGCTTGTTCATATTTTTGCGGGGAATATAGTCTTTGTTTTTGAGAAATAAAATGATCGTTTTCTAGCTTAATGGCACCAAAATGGAAAACAAAATAGGCTTTTCAAAAGTCTGTTCAGGGAAACAGAATTAGGTCACTGTGCAGCTGTATATTACCTCTGTACAGGGTCTGGTTCATGCTGGTCTCTCGGTTGCTGCGAGCCGGTGCTGTGATGGTCATCGATGTGCTGCAAGTCGGTGCTGTGACGGTGCCACCGTGCTGTGAGGCTACCGGAGGTGCTGCAAGTCGATGCTGTGACGGTGCCACCGTGCTGTGAGGCTGCCGGAGGTGCTACAAGGGCCAGTGTTGCTGCACGCCACTGACGGTGGTGCTGCAAGCCACTGCTGCAAGGCTGCCGGAGTTGCTACCGGAGCCACGCTTGCGCTGGTCGACGGCTTTTGCTGGGAGCGGTGCTGCATTGGGGATGGCTGTGGACCACGGTGCCGGTGCCGGGAGAGAGGTGCTACAGTGGGAAGGATCAGACGGCCAGGCCTTGTGCATCTAACGGCCATCAAGGGGGCTGTTGTTTGGCCTGCCACAGCCGAATGATGCCTAGCACGCTTTTTTTGCTGACTCTGGCTCCGCTAGCGTGTGTGCTGTGGCCAGCGGCTCGGTTGTTGTTGGCGAGATACTCCTTTCTGCACGGGATTTTATTCCTACATACTACATGTTCAAGTGCAGAAGAAGCTGAGCTCCGTGCGTGACGGCATACCCTTACATTGAAATTACTCTGCAGTCTGCACCATCCAATCACTCTGGAAACTGATTGCTTATTTGTGTACTAGTATATTCTTTGTAACGAAGCTTTCAACGGGCCTGAGCTCCTTGATTTCAACGGGCATCACAAAGCTTTTGCAGTGCTTTAGCCAGATTAAGATCAAAAGACAAGCTAACACGATGATGTTTGCTTATAGGAGTTTTTGCTTAAACAACACTCAGTGTGGAGCACAAGTAATAGGGAATCATCCACACAAGGCGTAATTAAACACCGTTGCACGTTTCTTGTACTACAAAAAGGTCGAATGGGCCTTATGATGCGGCTACTCCACTTCTCCACTTGTATGGAAGCAAACAGATCCTTCAACTCCACCATGAAACGATGAGAGCAACGCCACACGGCAAAACGTGTTTCGGGTGAACAGAAAATTCATCAACAAATAACCACATGCTTGTTCGAGTCTTCCATGGTAACCATGGCACACTTCCCTGAAAAGGGGAGCTTTTCGCGCTCTGGGCACAGAGAACAGAGTTTAGTGCTCTAAACTTCATTTTTAAGCACTAAATACTTTTTGAAAATTTTAGACAACATTGAGATTAATATTTTTTTGGTAGTTGTAGGTAATGTATCATTCGATAACAAAAATGACAGCGGTGACTTTGTCAGTCTTGCGCTGATGTGTGCGTGTCTATCTATACTGTGGTTGGCGTTTCCAAAAAAAGCAAGCATTAAAATTTAAAAAGTTCAATTGTACAAGATGAGAAGTCGGCCATCCTCTAGAACAGAACAGGAAAGGGAGTCCATTTGCCTTGCAAATTTCGACATCATTTCTGGTGCGATGCCCTTTTCTTCACCAACCGAGTAATAAGATGCAGGTACAAATATGGGAAGTCGCTCATGAGCAGCGGAAGAGAGCTCCCAGGAGACCGTCTTTCCTCCTCTCCCGTCGCCCCTTCCAATTCCAAGGTATCCCCGCTGCCTCCGTTTCTTGGTTCTGTCCAGCAGTTTTGGTCTGTTCCTAGTGCTCGGTTGGATCTCATCCATCTGTATCCCTGTTTTTTGAGCTGTTCCTTGACCCCAGTAATTCTAAATAGAATTCATTCTTGTTTGGATGGAGTAAATCTAGGCACTGGTGCTCATGTGTGATTAGGGTTTATGTAAATCCTAATTTCTGCCAATCTAGGTACAGCATATTGATTTTCGTATATGGTGTTTATGTAAATTTAGGCACTGGTGTTCATGTCGTGTTCTACAGCGATAACACAATGGTGTTCTTGTTTTTGGTTGGATCTGTACTACTGTAATACAAAAAGATTAGTGACAAGTTAGCCACATGTTAATGGGAGAGGGAGAAGCATGAGTGGCCTTCTCTTCTCCTTTCACAAATTGGTCACAAGTTAAATGCAGCGTGCGTCTCCATTTGCCGATTTTTGTTGACGTTAATTCTCTTTTCTTACTGGAACAGGCTGTCAAGGATTGTTCTATCTATCTCAGAAGAATGTGTTCAAAGTGATTTCTTCTGAGGGCTGAGACTTATTTATTAATTTATTAACTTATTAACTTATATAAGGCCCTGCCTTCTATGGCTGGAATCCAGAAGCTTTATGAGGTCTGCAAATTATCATTATTTGAAAAAGGGCCATCGTCTACTGAAGCCGTCGAAAATGTTCGTGCTGTATTAGGTAAGAATTACATGGAGGATCAGTGGTAACCAAACTAAATGCTTTACTGTTGATTACTACATATACTATGGTTGTGGATGTGTTTCTGCGCTGACAATGTACCATACTACAAATTAGATTATATTTTAGTTATTGGATGTGTTCCTATGCTCTCCTGAATAAACAGAAACTTCAGACATAATGCACTTGTGAGCAGAGGAGGTTGTGACGTTGCACCTATTTCACTTTTTCTGATGCTGGTGTAATCGTATCCTCATTCAACTTTGTTCTCTCATTTAATAAAGTAGCTTAAACGTCCACCTCGCATATGAGCTGCTTTATATTTTTTAATGCCCTGTTATGGTCTTTCTGACACTTCACCTTACCTTTGTCGATCAGCATATAGTTATGTACGTACTTACTTAGCTGTAGGATTTTCATGAACTTTTAACTTACACCTTAACAGATATGATCACACCTACTGATGTTGGACTTGAGTGTGAAGCACAAGCTGTTCGTGTTTGGAGAAGACCACGGACCTTGAATAGGAAAACAGTGCTCCATTCAAGCCCAGCGATCAGATATCGTCATATATATGAGTGCAAAAGCTTCTCTGTAAGCCCCATCGACCACTTACCCACTGTCATGCTATTTTTGTATCTGAAGCACTCATATCTCTATTAGTGCTCCTTTATCTCTTGTGCTTTTAATTTATTTTGAGGTTGCCTAATGTCCTTTCACATTGTCCCTGCAGATTGGAATATATTGCATACCAGCATCATCCATCATCCCGCTGCACAACCATCCTGGCATGACTGTGCTCAGCAAAGTTCTCTATGGTAAAGTGCATGTCAAAGCGTATGACTGGATTGATATAGACGAACCCGGCAACTTATCAAAAGGTAGGTTTTATCTTGATCATTAATGATTTTATTTTATTTAGGTGTTTATATGTGCATCATATATAGACATACTGAAGTATACATGGTTGTGATCTCCAAATGTTTCCAACTGAAACACGCACGCGCAACTGATTTCAAACTTGTTTGGTGCTGGCAGTCAGGCCAGCCAAGGTTGTGAGGGATGGTGAAATATCTGCGCCTTGCGCGGCGATGGTGCTTCGTCCAACAGACGGTGGGAATGTCCATGCCCTGAAGGCCATCACTCCCTGTGCCATCTTGGACATCTTGTCGCCTCCTTACTCATCAAAGGATGGGAGGCATTGCTCCTACTTCCGGAGACGCCCAAAATCAGACCCGTTGGGTCAGTGCCGTCATCTGCCCTGGATGAAGAACATCCATGATTTGCTAACCGTGCCATGGCTTCGGGATCTCAGTTACTCACATGTTTGCTATTGTTTCTCCAGGCATTTTATGGGACCGAACAAGGGAGTCTGAATTTGTCTGGCTGGAAGAATACCAGCCCCGTGAAAACTTTGTTATTAGAAGAGACCTGTACACAGGACCTACTTTGGAGCTGTGAACTCACCTTTCATTGATACCGTGCTCGGCGCTAGTTATGCTTGCCCTAACGCTTTTAATTATCAAGAAGCACACAGATACCCGTAATGCGAAAATTTCTTTTTCTTCTTTTCTCTTTGAATTATTATTTATAGGCGCTCTTTGGGAATTTTATCTGATAAAACTATTGTAGATGATGTTCTTGTATATTTCACGGTGTGTAACACGTTGGCAAAACATTTATATCTAACTATATATACCAAGTGGAAGGCACTTTTGAGCCTTCCTCTCGATATAAACCTTTCTTGGAAATACTGACAGGAATATTTTCATCGTGTGGGTTGTATTCCTTGAGTTGTTTACCTTTGGTGTCTTGACCTAACTACACTTTGTGACCTACCACTAACCCCAGATTTGACGCTCTATTTCTCTTATCAAAGCGGATTGTTCTTTTTCAATTGGAAGCGATGTTCCTATGTAGTGAGTAGTCTATGGAACATCCTTATGCTATGGATAGGTACACTAAGTACTCTCATTTCTTTTCTATGAAACATCCTTACACTATTGTGCATGTGGGCAAAGTTTTTTCAGACAACATTGTGAAACTCTATGGTATACCTAACACTACTGTTTCTGATCGAGACAAAGTATTTACCAATGCATTTGGGTAGAATTTGTTCAAAAGAATTGACACCAAGTCATGTTTGAGCTCTGCTTATCATCCTCAGTCAGATGGACAAACATAACTCGATGTTTGGAAATTTATGTGAGGTGCTATGTCCAAGCTACTCCTACCAAATGTTCTTCTTGGTTGCCTCTAGCCGAATATCGGTATAATACCCTGTCTCATACATCAATTAGGTGCACTCCATTTAAAGCACTGTATTGGGAGGATCCTCATTATGCTCTCATGCCTTTCCTTTGACTGATACTGAGGTTGTGCTAGATTTAGATGCTTTGCTACGGGGCAGAGCTCAATCTTTGGCATTTCTTCAGCAACAACTAGCAAAGGCACAACAGATAATGAAAACTTATGCTGGTGAAAGGCGCTCTTCTCGTGAGTTTCAAATTGGGGAATAGGTTTACATGAAGCCTCACCCTTATGATCAACAAATTAGGGAAGCTCGCCCAAATCCCAAACTTGCGTACGGTGGTCAACAAGTGGGGGGCAGTGGCTTATGAATTGGCTCTACCTTTATCCAGCAAAGTTCATCCAATGTTTCGTATGTGTCGCTTGAAGCGACATATACAAAATCATACACCAGTCTTCACTGATCCGCCATCGCCAACGGAGTTGGGTATGACTGAAACTGTCCCATCGCCAACTACATGGAAGGATCATGACGTGAACAAAGCTTGTTTTCCGTCGGCTCCAGCTTGGGGACAAGCTTCGTCATGTGAATCCCCCTTCCCTCTTGCATCTCTTCCCTCCAAAGCTTCTCTTCTTCTCTAGAAATCCCCAATTCCCATTTGCATCTGTTACATTTGGCGATTTCCGATCCCGGGTCATACCATGATGGTGGTTGTGATGTGATAGTATGGTGCTTCTAGCGATGTGTCTTCCATGCTTCAATGCGAGCTTGTTGAGGTCTTCTTACCCTCCTAATGGGAATACTATGGATCTGGTTACTTTGTCAGAGGGTGTAAAGAGGACAAGATATAACGTGGGAGCTTCTTCTACAACATTTATTGGTGTCATTGTGTATGGTAGTACACTTGACTGTGGTTTTCAACGTTTTTTTGGTTTGTGACACATGTATCTAGTCCAATTTTTACATAGTTTTCTCCAACTATATTTGGACAATTATATTCTTCCATTGAACTGCACGAGGCAGAAGCACTATGCTTCCGGTTTTCAAAAATGGAAAAAACATAAAAGAAATCAAAATCACACAAAAATTTGTAGGAGCACGCAGGTGCGGGAGTACGCACGATTACCTCGTGATCCGCAAGCTCGTTCGATTCCCCGCAATTCTCCGAATGGTTTTTAAGTGTTTGTTTATGAAAGTTAATGAATTTACCATTCATGCCTACCAAGTTTTAGCAGGTGAAACTTAGTGCCGTTCAAAAAACTTGTTAAAACGTATTCCAAAGCAATCCTTCTTTTTAAACTTCGAACCTCCTTTATTGGAATGGTTGCCTCGTTTACAAGCATATGAATTACAGCCTTGCCTTATTCAAAAGTAATCTTATTTTAAAGCTTTTGTCACAAGGAATCCGGATATACAAAGGGACATAAATTGGACTTTCGAAAAGATATAACAGATTCATCAAATTTAAAAGTGCAATCCAATGAGAAAACAAGAGATGGGTGTCCCTACAGATCGCCTCTCCGAAATCGTATCCATGTCTGAAAAAATTAGCCAGAAAACGGAGCATCTGGCATCTGAGTGCTTTCCCTCCTCCGTCGACCGCCGAAGGCCGAAGGGCGGCCTCGCGAAATCTCACGCGCACGTCTCGCCTACCCGCCGCACCACACATCTCTTCCCGGCGTCCGAGCTTCCATAGGCCCGGAGCGACCTCCTCGCGCCTCGCCATGGCGCGGCGGGGCCACCACCTGACCGAGGTAGCCCTCCTCGCGTCCGCCTCGGGGTGCCTCGCGGCCGCGGGGGCCGGCGAGCGGGAGGGGTGGCTGGACGACCCCGCGGTGCTCCTCTCGCTCGGGCCCCGCGCGCGCGACCTCGCCGTGGCCAGCGCGGCGAGGTCCGTGCTGGGGATCGTCCCAGTCGCCGGCGGCGGCGGGGTCACGGTGAAGTCCGCGCTGGGGCCCGACGACGGCCGGATCTCCGCCGTCGAGTGGGTCCCGCTCGACGCGGAGGGAGCGCAGGGGGAGGAGGGAATGGCCCTCGTCGCGGGCACCGACGCCGGGTGGCTCCTGTTCTACTCGCTCGCCGGCGATCTCCTGCATAAGCAGGTAGCATATGTAGCTCTTCTCTTTCTACACTTGTACTAGTAACTATTCTTCGGAGAAATTTGTGAATTGTTTTAGGGCGTCTAGATTTTGCTAGAATAAGGTCAGTTCGGTCAGTTTGTAACTGTTGGCGCTTCCTTGCCATTCCTGCATTCCTGAAGCTAACGGCAATCTTACTGATAGGACATATTGCCAAGATTTTGATGAAACCATCCGAGCTTTTAGAAGATTCATGGCTAGGTTGGTGGTATAAGGAATAAGGCGCAAAGATGGATTTTTTGCTAGAATTTGTTTAGATTTGTAGTATATATTTGTCTCATCAGGGTGTCAGGCAACATTTTTGGACACTGTTAGAATGTAAGCTGAAGCAATTCCTAACCAAAAGACTGCAGACACTATTTCTGTTGGTGATGGTTATATTTCTTATTTTTACAATCCTAATATAAAATGGTTGGTTGAATCTGTTTACGGTTGTGTTTGGCTGTAAGTAAGATTAGTAATAGCCTAGCTAGGCAAGGGGTTCTTTGGTAGAAAAAAAATGGGCAAGCAAAACTAGCCTGTCTGGGCTGGAAATTCCTTGCTCCGCAGGGAGAGCCAATTCGGCTCTCCTCCGATGGCAAGAAACGAGGAAAATAGAGTTCAATGCTAGTGGGTACAGAAATTGGCACTTGAATGTGCTCATGTTAAGACTAGCTAGCTAACCAAATAACAAAAGTGAGTAGCTTTGTGTGGGTAGGCAATAGCGAGATGAGCTAATGATCCAAACACTCTATATCTTCTTTCTCATAGTATTTTGCAAGAACATGTAACATAATTGCGTGACAACAGTCTTTTTAGTTACAATTTGTTCTGTTAGGGAGCAATGTGGATGTAGTGTGAACAAAGTTACCGTTCATAAAAATATGGTTCTGCCTCCATTTGTTGGTCTTTTGCTCATCTCTTAGCTAATACTGTGATCTATATGCGTATTTCAGAGTATATATCCTGCGAAGATACTCAAGCTTAACTTCAGTGAGAGAAAGGAAAATGCTTGGGAAGATTCAGGTTCAGATGAGCTTTCCGTGGTTTTTCCCGGTGTTATTGCACGCTGTGATGGTGCCGACCTTCAGGTTTCTATAAATCTTGCTTTATTTTGCTATTACATTTAAGGTGTCACATTGTGATGGATAATGCTAATTCGGAAGCTACAATCACCAATTTTGTTGAAGAAAAACCTCCTCACTAACTTGGGAAACCTTGTGTACTGCAAAGAAGTATTTCAAAAATAATTCGAGCTGTATCTCCTGAACTTTCATGTATTCCCAAATAGATATTCAAAGTTCTTTATCTTATGGAGTTATATTCAGCAATCATCCCTATGTTCAACCTTGCTTCTTCTCGATTCTAACATTTTGCCTGCACGCTCATGTTAGCTAAAACACAACATTAGCTGATTTGAGCTTAAATTATCAAAGGAAAAATTCAATTCTCTGCCGCAGAATTTGGAAAGTAGATTGTAAGCATCCCTTCAAAGCTACATATAGTTATTATGTAAGTACATATCATGCAAGAACTGATCTAAAGCCAGAAAACGGATGCTTGCAAATTTGCTCATTTTGGACTAGGATGGGTAAGACCAGCCATTAAAAGTTGCTAGCCTCCAGAGGGTGATCTGCTCTGCCAGAATTCCAGAGTAGCTCTGAGGGAACCTAGTAGACATTACACTAGGTGCCAGATAGTAGATCTTGTTCCAATAGTTCACTTAGTGCTCACAACATTTTAACACTCAAAAACTAGCTTTGTAACTATCGGTATTTCTGTTATGTTCAATGATTTGTTTCTTGTAGATCATGCTTCAAAAATCATTTCAAGAAGTTAAATCGCGCATGTGGAAAGATAAGTTTGAACAGGAAGACGATGAGGACACGAGCTCTTTTGAAAAGATACCTCTTCAGATTTGGAACGTAAGCAAGTTCGGCTCTTGTGTTGATGCTGCAATTGTTGGGCTCATGCCACCTCCCCTGCTAGAACTTCAGGTGACTTGCCTTCTCAACTTTGTTTTACTGACATAGCGCCGCTACATGGCGTAAACTGTTACATAAATTCCAGTTTGTCTTTATTGTTATTATGTTGTTTCATGTTAAAGTTTACCTTTTAATGGAAGTATTCTGAAGTTACTATCGTATTGAATTCAGCTGCTTTTATATTGCTGGGCAGTCGAGTCAGCGCCACTATTGTGCCATTACAGTTGGAGAGGATGCTGTCGTTTCAGCATATAGGTGAGTTCTGCTACCCATTGGTTTGACATTTTTCAGTCGGATTGATGATTCTAACTAGCGCTGGTTTAGCCTGCAGGCATGTAGTATCTGTGCTTCCATCCTGAGCTTTACAATTTTATTTTAGCCATGGCATGATTGGGCCTGTCTTTCTTGCATGAAAATTTAAACGCGGTATTAAATAAGGAATTCTCTCATATACTTACTACCTCAACAACAAGGAACTTGGGGAACTGCCACATGGTCTTGCACCAACGGGCTAATTTTGCAGCATCATTGTGAAAAGTGGCATTACATTATGTAGCAACCTGCTATGTGTGTGTACCTAATTTCTTCAAGACCATTAAATGGTCAAATTTTGAACCTTGGTCAGACCAGTGACCGGTAAACTCAGCGGTTGTTAAATTGTTATGCATTTTGCAATTAAAATCATATCACTATGGGAAATTAGCATGCTATTTTTTGTTCAAATAACCAGATTTGAATCAACACAATTGATTCAAATAATGCCCACCAGTGCATCTGCTCTGGATGCTAACCGTGCAAATACTACAATATTGAATGTTTTACTTGTTTTTTGGCCTTCCATAACATACTGGTGGTTCTATAGGTTATCAGAAGACAGAAGCAGGTCATTAGTTGGAGCAATTTTGTCAAGAGGTGTAGCTGCAACATTTTCGACAATATCATCTTTGTCCAAAATTCTATGGCGGAGTGAACCATCACCGACTAAGAAGCCACGGCCAAAGCCTCAAGCCTTTGCAAAAAGTAATGGAATAAATAGTTAAGTTTTAATTATCTTTCAAAATTATTGAGTGCGTGTTCCTCATGATTGCATATTCTGCAGCATCACCTCTCACATGCTTGAAAGACTCACCAAGGAAGGGAGAACGACTTACACTCTCCCCAAGTGGTACATTGGCTGCAATAACTGATTCTCTTGGACGAATACTACTGCTGGACACTCGTGCCCTTGTAGCTGTGCGGTTATGGAAGGTAAAACCATTGAGTTATAACTTAATTTTCTAAAGGGAAAATGAAAATAATAATTCTGCAGAAGGTACCTTCCAAAAAATAGATTTAGGCGGGGGGTTTTCTATATGTGGTTACTACTTGGTGTTGGTTTGGTCTCCATCCAAACCTTGTTACCCTCTTCTAGATATAATTCGTTATATCAGACTTCGGCATAAAACAAACTGTCATAAATTATGGCATTTCCATTTCCCTTCCTAAAGTGAGCTAATGAACCAGGTAAACCATTGTCACAACCTAAGTTTAACATTTCATGTTCATGGCCTCTAGAGTTGGGGCTCTCATTTGCATCTTTTCTTTCTCTCTCATCTCTTTCCCTTGCGCTCTCCACTTTCTCCAGCTACCTCGACACGCCTTCTCCCCTTCTGCTCCGTCGGCTCTGCCGGCTGGAGTGGGAGAGGAGAGGGGCTCGGCGCCGCCTCTCCGCTTGTCTATATTTCCCCTTTAGTTGCATCCCTAGTGGTTGTTGACGCCTTGTCATCTTGGGTCTGGAGGTTCTCGCCGGTGAGGAGGCACCGGCGTCCATGCTTGTTCCCCTTCTGTTGCGCGGTTGCCGTCATTCTCGTCGTCAACCTCGTTACAGCAGGCAAGCCCTCCCATAATAACCTCCCTGTTAGGTGTGGTTCTGCATCTTCACCTTCCTTTGGTTGGGTTTGAGGTTCAGATCTAAGCCGGTGGTCCTTTACTTTCCCTTTTTCTTCAATAAATTTCACTCCTAGTTGGTCCATATCTGCCAGAGGTGCAATCCCTCGTCTTCTTTCCCGGCCGTTTCTCTTGTGCCTTCGATCTGGTTCCTGATCAGGACGTTTGGTGGCTGAAGCAGGCTGATTGGAGGCTGGCGCATGTTTTCTTGATTTTTCTATGGCGCCATCCTTGTCTTGCTCTGGTAATTCGACCCACTCCCATCTGCTGAACCAGCGTGAGGTCGGTCTTTGGTCAAGGGCAGGTCAATCATCCTTCTAGAACCTTCTCAACCTCCATTGGAGGCCCCTTCATGGGTTCCTGGTTCGGGAGGAAGGCTGGATTGTTCGAAACCGTTGCTTCAGCTCCCTTATGGCGCCCTCTGCCTTCATACTTGGCGCCAGATTCGTCTTATCCCCCCCTATCCTCTTCAGGAGGATCTGATGGAGGACAATGGTGTTGCTGTTCTTTGTTTTTGCTGATGGTGGCCATGGGCATCGTCGGCGACGGTGGAGCTTTCTTTGGTCGGCAGACGTTCTGGATCAGTGGCACGCGTCTGTGTGCATGGAATTCTGGTGGCACACATGTCTGTTTTAGTTCTAAGCCACCTGCCTAGTTGATGTACGGCGGGTACTATTTGCTGACATACCGCACTATGCATAAAATAGCAAACCGCATGGCAAAATGATGTGATATAGCAGACATATAGAAATGCCGCATCTAATTAATAAAGAGTAAGTTAACCCAAATATATCATGTCTTCAAGGTCCTGAACTTGCAATAGCCAAACTGCATATGTGAATCAAAACAAGGAGATATACAAAAGTTAATTATTGATCGGAGACTTCAATTTGTTACATCCCTGGCCCAGAGAGTAAGACATGTGGTGCTATGTCTATATATGTGTAATTATATAAACTACATGTGTTTGTTCATATTTGGCTCAAGTTGTAGATATATATTGCTTTGAAGCAGAACTTTTTTCCGTGTCTGACTGGAATAGGAGTTTGATATCTGACCATTCTTATTTCTATATCTGTTGCATTGCACTGCGAAGGAATAAGCCATGTCCCTTGCGTCCTCAGTGCAATATGGGTGCCCTTCATGCTACTGGACATGCTATGTGTCAACCTATTTTTGTCTTCTGACATTCTATGTGTCAACCTTTCAGGGTTATCGTGATGCTTCTTGTCTTTTCGTGGAGATGCTTCGGAACAAAGACAAGGCGTCATCAAGCTCAATGCAGTTGGATTACACAAAGAGTGACTATCGCCTGTGCCTAGCAATCCACGCCCCACGGAAAGGCATAATTGAGGTAGTTTGTTGCTTGATATATTCAGTTTTTTCCTGACCATCTTACAGTTCATTAGTTCTGGCAAAATCGACATGTGTGTTACAGAATGTGTGAATGTGCCTTCCTTTCCGTCCCGCAAACTCCGTGTGATATCGTGTTCTTCCATGTATGTCGTCAGGTTTGGCAGATGCGTACTGGGCCACGTCTCCTAACCATCCCATGCCCCAAGGGAAGCAGGATCTTGCAGCCCTCGACGAGGTTCTCAACGTCGGCGTTCTCGTCGTATACGCCATTGGAGGTTTACTTGTTCAATGGAGACTCCGGGCAGTTGTCGGTTTTGAATAGGCATATCGGATGAGAGCTCCTCAGTTGTTTCTTCCTTTACATTATAGATAGAAGAATTATTGCCGGGGTTGTACAGGGTTTATATTATGGGTTAATTGGATTCATGCCA
>CBMN010002503.1:0-14252 GCA_000582825.1 Hordeum pubiflorum | reverse complement strand
TCCATCCCCTCCCTCCCCGCCTTCCACTCCCTCGCGCGCTCCATCCTCTACCAGCAGCTCGCCACCTCCGCCGCCGC
The DNA here is from genome assembly GCA_000582825.1 of Hordeum pubiflorum. Lineage (NCBI taxonomy): Eukaryota > Viridiplantae > Streptophyta > Magnoliopsida > Poales > Poaceae > Hordeum > Hordeum pubiflorum. The sequence continues at coordinate 14,175 of CBMN010002503.1, read as the reverse complement.
CGCCATCTACGCCCGCTTCCTCGCGCTCCTCCCCTCCTCCGCCGCGGACGGCGCGGTGAGCCCCGCCGCCGTGCTGGCCCTCGCCGCCGCCGACCTCCGCGCCATCGGCGTCTCCGGCCGCAAGGCCGCCTACCTCCACGACCTGGCCGCCAGGTTCGCGGCCGGGGACCTCTCCGAGTCCTCCGTCGCCGCCATGGACGAGGACGCGCTCCTCGCCCAGCTCACCAGGGTGAAGGGCATCGGCGAGTGGACGGTCCACATGTTCATGATCTTCTCGCTGCACCGCCCCGACGTGCTGCCGTCCGGCGACCTCGGCGTGCGCAAGGGCGTGCAGGAGCTGTACAAGCTCAAGGCGCTGCCCAAGCCGGAGGGGATGGCTGCATTGTGCGAGCGGTGGCGCCCGTACCGGTCGGTCGGCGCCTGGTACATGTGGCGCCTCCTGGAGAGCAAGGGCGCCGCGGCAAAGGCGGCGAAGAAGGGCAGAGCGAGCTCCTAGCTAGGTATGTGTCATCTATGTGTGATGGTGATGCTAGTATGTATTTTGTTGTACTCAAGCTGTTAAATTTAGATGGCAATGTGGCAGATGCTGCCTGGATTAGTGAAGTGTGACATTGTGACTTGTGTGTCCATGTGCACATTATGTCGCTAATACGGTTGTATCTTGATGTGCCTGTCTTGCCTTGTTATCAATAAAATTTGGTTTCATCCCGTTCTGATACTTGTAGAGAAGAGGGGAATTTTCATGGCTGGAAATGATATGGAATCGCCGTCGTATGTCCATGTCTGTGCACTGTTGTCTTGTATCATTGTTCGGCCTTGACCTGATACATACAGCCTGTTGAACTTGATTATACTCCACTTTCATTTTCTGGAATAACACTCGCAACTTCTTTTTGATGGAATCATGATCGTATCTTAGCCAATCTGCAGGACTGTTCTTGATTCTACCGTAATACCACCCTCGATTCGATGATGCTTAACAGCGAATATTGGTGGGCTCAGATGTAGACTATTCTGGCATTAGGTTCTTCCTGTGGTTCTTGAACAAAGTTTAGTGACTTCTCTTTTAGGAAGGTAGTGGTGACAAGTATTCTGTGTGCTTTCTGAACCTGTGGAGTCCAAACTGAACATAGTGGCCAGCTAAACCAGATATTGGAGGCGACAAAATGCTACAGGTACAACTTACAAATAACACTAATACATCAATTTACATGACAGTTTACTGATAATGAACAAGATGCAGTTCATGAATGTAGACTAGAATATACAACAACATAGAGAATTTAACTTGGACATAAGTTAATACTTTGTACACATGACACAATAGACAATACTCATTTCCTTCCTGTTATTCTAACCAATGCTGGATTCCCTTGCTTCCTCCTAGATCTAGTTTGTACACCTTTGTTCACTGTCCAGTGGAGCTCACACTGCTTCATCCTGAAAAGTTGAGAAAACACTTGCACCGTAAGCTTATCTGATGTCTGAACAGAAATACAGATACTCAATCATAAGTGGCTTGTTCTTGTTTGTTTATTTAGGCATGAGGTTGGGTCTTTCGGAATGGGTGTGCAGATAGTGTTGAGCTGCACAAAATGCATCACAAATCTATAAAAAAAAAATAGCCTTGCAAGCTGAATGCACGAGGAGAGAAATATTGCAAGATCCATCCAAGCTTTTGTCTTGGAAGTAGGGAATTGTCTGATTGTGCTAAGATTAAACCACTGATAAATTGAGCCAGGGTGGCTGCAATTAAGCAGTTTGGTTGATAGAGTTAGTTAATGGTGCCAGTGCCAGTCCTCTTGCATACATGGTGGTAAGCAACTTCTAAAGAAAAAAGTACATAAATACCCTTGCATCCTATTAGCTAACGACACAGTCATGCATAACATACTTTTCCCAGGAAGCAGAAGCAGACAAATACATCAGTAACTGGCATGCTCATGTTCAGCTGAAAACTTTAGAAGCAAAGCATCCCATGTCCGTTGAGAATTATACCTTTCAGGTCCAGAATCCCTGGGTCTTGTACTTGGGGAAGGGGATGCGGCCGTACTCAATGTTCTGGACGTCGTCGACGAGGATCTGGAAATGGCGGCGCACCTCCTCGACGGACTTGGTGCCCTCCATGGCGCTGGCCACCTTCTCCCAGAGGTTTGGGGCACCCTCGCCGTAGTAGGCAAGTGCCTCCTCGAACATCTTGTTCTCCTTCTTGCTCCACTCCGAGCCTGAGCTCGGCGAGGTGCTCCGAGACGACGACCCGGAAGACATCTTCAGGTGAGATGTGGTGTTCTACTCGAACTAAGACTACTTCTTGTGTCTGGTATGATGTTTGCTCTTGGAGAAGCTCTGGTGGTTTGGTTTGGTGTCTCTCTTGCTGCGGGGGCTGCTATTTATAGGCCCTGGGTGTGTGTCATGTCTTTCTCTGTGGGTTAAAAGGTGGCTGGGGAGAGGACAACAAGGTTCTCACAGGTTTTTTGATCTAGGGATCAGACATGGGAAGCGTGTGGTGTGTGATGAAAATTTTAAGTGACGGACTGGTTGAGTAATTAAGCCTTTTGGGTCCATCCAGATGCGCATTCCCAGCGCATGGCGTCTGGAGTCGTATCCAGCATTATACACATCATCTAGTCTAGATATTTTATAGCTGTAGAAATCAACTCTCGTATTCTTCGTATCTGAATCTGAATATGTGGCTCGGTTTGATGCAACTTGATGCAAAGTGTTCATGAAAAACACATGAATTATATGTTTTCTATGTAGTTCATTACTCGGCTGTGAAACAAACTTTGTTTTTGTATGGTCCTAGCTTTGCTGGCCAGATGGAGGTGGCCTCGGGTGGGCACCCCATGTCAGCGTGGCCATCCATGGCACCGCGGGCACTGACAAATGGCAATGGTGGTGCGACCTCTCCTTCCTCCAATGCTTTGCATGCATTTGACAAACTGTTCATGACCAGGCAGCAGTTACCACTCACTCGATATGATGTAAATGGAGGGCCCGTGCTCAGTTTCACAAGGGGAAAAACATAAACATAAGTGCTCTGGATACATGCGCCCTCTCCAACTCAGTTACTTCACCAGCTAGCTGTAGCTGGCCTTACTCCAAGTAGAAATATTTTGACACACAGTGCTAGCTGTAGCAGTTACGAAGCATGGATCGATGCTGCGTGCTCTGCTCACGTCACCAGCGGAAGCATGCATCTCTGGATGCATGGAGATATCTCAGCCGTGTGTGATCCTGACATGGATCGGCAGAGAGCTCCATGTAAGGCGTGCGCATCAGCAAATAGGATGCAAGACGCCCACAGGAGGAGAACTGAGCTGTGAAGGTGCGCAACTCAAAAATCTCTGATCTTGATGCTCATTTCCATTAGTTTTCTGAACCCTCTGATCCGATGCTACACAAGCATGTCATGGATGCACCCTTGTAGCCTATCTGAGCTAATCACCATTTTTCATGTAAAACTAGTTGTACCATGTCCCAGAAAACCGTGACTTAAAGCATGGGTTAGGCATCTCTGGATCTTTGATTTTTATCAGTGGTAGAGTATCGTAGATAATTTTTACCAGCGATAGAGAAATTGTCTAAAGTTTTTTTAATTTTTTTTTCTTTGCATTGTTCAGAAAGGAGTCTCGGAATTCAGAGATAGTGTTTTGTTTGTCCATCCATTAGTTTAGGGAAGATCATGATTGATTCATGCATTTGAGAGAGGGAAAATGCAGGGATGTGGGCTAAGAGCCCTCCATTCTTTACATGTCGCGTGATCTCCGCCACCCAGTCGACGAACAGATTCCAAAGAGGCGATGAATACCCTCTAGCTCCGGGGACCGAAGGAATACATATATCTCAACATGAATATCTTTCCATCTCCAATGGTCTTGGAAAGGGAATTGACAGAATGCCATCCTGCTCCTCTTGCTTGTTGCTTGCTCAATGAGTCCTGGGAGGCTGGGATTTGCATCGGATGCACTGGACAGGACCGGGTCGGTGGGTGCAACTTGTGTCAGGTTTGATTCTTGTGGGCGTGTGGATCGGTCCATCATCCGTCCATCGGAGATCTCTTCATCGGAATCATATCTGCATAAAAGCTAAAGAAGCAGGATTCCCGTCATATTTCGAACAATCGGAGCAAAAAGCTTTTCAGGAAGATGCTAGGTAGTGCATGCCTGTTCCATGTATTAATTTCGCAGTCATTTTGTGCAAACTAGTAAATGCAATGCATACTTATTCATGTGTTTCCACAAACATTTTCTCCGTAATTCTTGTACTGTATTAATTTCGCAGTCACTTTGTGCAAACTAGTAAAGTACAAATATGAGTAGGTTATCGCAAACATTTTTAAGCATGACTGTATCAGTACCTGATGAATATATCATCATCCCTGTCTGTAACTAATAATAATAAAATAAGCAAACCAGTATAGGGTTTTCTTCTTCTTTTACCGGAACCAGCAGGAGCACTGCTTATGTATTATAGAAGGGGAAAACTGTACAATCTGCCATGAGTATAGTAGGGATTTCTGGTCCTGCAGACGGAACAAACACGGAGGCTTTGTTTGTTCTGAATTTTAACAAAGCTGTAAGGTAAGCAGAGCAAAGTGGGTATGCTTTTGGGCTCTGTCTGAGCCATCGTTAGTTGGTATATGGTATCTTGTTTGCCAGCTGCTTGAATGACTGATCCCTATCTATCGTTGCCAAGTAGCCTGGATCGGATTCCGCTCTGTGGCCGTCACTGCATCATCGACTGGCCAGATTCCAAATCTTTGAGCCCAAAAGCTTTGGGATCTGGATTCTCTCCCCCGGTCAAGTTGCTGGACGAGATTGGGAATCGGAATCCAGTCCAGGGCGATCTATCTCTTTGGGGGGCATTGCAATGCTGGGGATTCAAAGCGAGCTTTCTTTTCCCCTGAAAGGGAAATGGTGACCGCCTGGCTTTCTCCTCCTCACAAGGTACATATGCAGCGCCTCCTGGAGTGAGGGTTGGTGTTGGTGCCGCGGTAAAGAAGGCAAAGGGCAATGCAAGCTCAAAACTAGGTTCATGTCATCTACTCCCTCGGTTCCTAAATATAAGACCTTGTAGAGATTTCAATACAGACTACATACGGAGCAAAATGAGTGAATCGACACACTAAAATACGTCTATATACATCTGTATGCATTCCATATTGAAATCTCTAAAAAAGTTTATATTTAGAAACGGAGAGAGTATGTGTGATGGTGATGCTAGATCAGTGAAGTATTTTGGGCAACCTTGTGACTTGTTTGTCTGTTCAGCCTTGACTTGATATATACAGCCTGCTGAACTTGATTATCCTGTACTTTGCAGTGTCTGGTATGGTCTGGAATAATACCTGTAGCTTCTTTTTTTACGGAATCATGATCGTATATTAGCCAATCTGTATGACTGTTCTTGATTTTACCGTCATACCAACCACGATTCGATGATGCTTAACAGTGAATATTGGTGGGCTCAGATGTAGATTATTCTGGCATTAGGTTCTTCCTGTGGTTCTTGAACAAAATTTAGTGGCTTCTCTTTTAGGAAGGTACTGGTGACAAGGATTCTGTATGCTTTCTGAACCTGTGGAGTCCAAACTGAACATGGTGGCCAGCTAAACCAGATATTGTAGGCGACAAAATGCTACAGGTACGACTTCTTACAAATAACACGAATACATGATTTTTTTTCTTCACAATACATGAATTTACATGACAGTTTACTTGACGATTTGGTTCGAGAGGATAATGAACAACACACGGTTCATGAATGTAGACGAGAATCTACAACAACATAGAGACAGACTTAACCTTGGACATAACCTAATAATACTTTGTACACACAATCGACAATATCACTTCCCTTTCTGTTATTCTAACAACAGTCCATCCTTGCTTCTTAGAAATCTAGTTTGTACAACTTTGTTCATTGTCCACTGGAGCTCTTACACTGCTTGATCCTGAAAAGTTGAGAAAACATTTTCTCTGTAAGCTTATCTGAACTCTAAACAAAAATACTCAAATAGAAGGGACTTGTTCTTTCTTTCTTTTGTTTTGTTCTATGTAGGCATGAGGTTAGGCGAATGGGTGTGCAGATAGTGTGGAGCTGCACAAAATCAACCAAAAATATATAAAATCAGCCTTCTAAGCTAAAAGCACGAGGGGAGAAAGACTGCAAGATCCATCCAAGCTTTTGTTTTGGAAGAAGAGAATTAAGCAGTTTGTCTCATGGAGAGTTAGTTCATGGTGCCAGTCGTCATGCATGCATGATGGTAAATAACCTCTAAAGAAAAAGAAAAATACATAAATACCCCTGCATGCTGTATTGCTATGCCTTTGACATTGAGTGCGAACATCTACTTTTTCTAGGAAGCAGACAAATACAGCAGTAACTGGTATGCTTATGTTGAACTGAAAACTTGTTAACATGAGAGCATCCTTTGTGTGTGGCAGTTTGGTTGAGGATTATACCTTTCAGGTCCAGAATCCTTGGGTCTTGTACTTGGGGAAGGGGATGCGTCCGTACTCGATGTTCTTGACGTCGTCGACAAGGATCTGGAAGTGGCGGCGCACCTCGGCGGATTTGGTGCCCCCCATGGCACTGGCCACCTTCTCCCAGAGGTTGGGGGCGCCCTCGCCGTAGTAGGCCAGCGCCTCCTCAAACAACTTGTTCTCCTTCTTGCTCCACTCCGAGTCGGAGCTTGGCGAGGTGCTCCGAGACGATGACCCAGAAGACATCCTTTGGAGGAGGTAAAGCTTCCCTGGTGAGATTCTACTGAGCTAATTAATTGCTATCTTCTTGTATCTGATGTCTTGGAGAAGCTCTGGTGGTTTGGTTTGGTGTCTCTCTTTGCTACGGGGGCTGCTATTTATAGGCGCTAGGGGTGTGTCTTGTCTCTCTCTGTGGGTTAAAAGGTGGCTGGGGAGAGGACAACAAGGTTGTCGCAGGTTTTTGGAGCTAGGGATCAGACATGGGAAGGAAGCTTGTGGTGTGTGATGAAAATTTTAAGTGACAGCCTGTTTGAGTAATTAAGCCTTTTGGGTCCATCCAGATGCGCATCAGGGCAGGCATTCCCAATGCATGGCGTCTGGAGTTGTATCCAACATTATACACGTCATCTATTCTAGATATTTTATAGCTGTAGAAATCAACTCTCGAATTCGTCGTATCTGAATCTGATTACGTGGTTCGGCTTGGTTTCATGCAGTTTGTTCATGATTCATGAAAAAGCATGTTGATTGAATACTTATTTCTTCTGTATTTTGCTAAGTTGCATCTCAAAGAGAAGTAAACTTTTTTCTTTTCTGTGAGTGCATATTATGGTCCTAGCTGACCTGGGATGGCTGGGTCTGGGCACCCTTTGTCAGCGTCGGCATGCATGGCACCGCGGCCACTGACAAGTGGCAATGGTGGTGTGACCTCTCCTCCAATGCTTGCATGCGTTTGGCAACTGTTCATCACTAGGCAAGTGCTCAGTTTCACAAGCGGAAAAAGAAACCGTAAGTGCTCTGGATGCATTTGCTTTCTCAAGCTCAGTTACTACACCAGCCAGCTAGCTGTAGCTGGCCTTGCTCCAAGTAGAAACCTGTGAAGCCTTTGGAGCCTTGCAAATCTTGCTTTCCTCTCCCCTCAAGTATAGTAGCAGGTCACATTGATCACATGCCTAGCTCTCACCAGGACTGCAGGGCTAAAACTTTCAACTTGGCCTGGGCATGATCGGCATGCAGCTTTGTTGCGAACATTTTTTTTTTCGTTGCTGAAATTTACGTCGCGTAACTAAAATCCTCATTAAAGTCACATGTTGATCCCTCTATTTTCTTTTTGGTATTCAGTTTTAAAATACCTGGCCACACGCATGCTTCTTGGTTCCAGAAACACTTATACACACAGCGCCATCTGTGGCCACTACGCAGCATGGATGGATGGATGCTGCGTGGTCTGCTCACATCACCAACGGAAGCATGCATCTCTGGATGCATGGCGATATCTCAGCTGTGTGTGTTCTGACATGGATCGGCAGAGAGCTCCTTTTAAGGCGTGTGCATCGTCCAATAGGCTGCAAGGTGCCCAACAGGAGAACAGAGCTGTCAAGGTGCGCAACCCAAAAACCTGTGATCTCGATGCTCATTTCCATTAGTTTCCTGAAACCCCTCTGATCGAATGCTACACAAGCATGTCATGCATGCATCCTCATAGCCTAAAGAAATAAAACATAGATTAATCGTCTCTGAATATTTTATTACATCATCAGTTTCAGTGATGGAGTATCCTACGTTTTTGTAACAGCGATAGAGAAATCGTCTAAAGAAATATGTTTGCATTGTTGAGAAAGGCATCTTGGAATTCAGAGATAGTGTTTTGCTTGTCCATGCATTAGTATAGGGAGCACCATGATTGATTCATCCATTAGAGAGAGAAAAGGCGGCAGGGATGTGGGCTAAGAGCCTCCATTCTTTACATATGCCGCGCCATCTCCGCCACCCGGTCAACGAACAGATTCCAAAGAGACGATGAACACCCTCTGGGTCCGGGGACCGAAGGAATATATCTATCTCTATATGTGTATCTTTCCATCTCCAATGGCCTTGGAAAGGGAATTGACAGAATGCAATCCTGCTCCTGGCTCATTGCTCACAGAGTCCTGGGATTTGCATCGGATGCACTGGACCGGGGCGGCGGGCGCAACTTGCTTTGATTCTTGCGGGCGTGTGGACCGGTTCACCATCCGTCCATCGGAGATCTCTCCCACCGGAATCATATCTGTGTAAAAGCCATGGGAAAGATGCAGGATTCCCCGTCATATTTCGCACAATTGGAGAAAAGCTTTTCAGGAAGATGCTAGCTCATGTAAACTAGGCTCATTTCATGTATTTTCTGCAAGCATTTTCATTTAGATTTCCGTTCTTTTAAGGGACAGGTTTTGTCAGTTCGGTACTGTGACGCGTTCATGCATGGGTTAACTTCCAAATAATGGCATCGCAGTACGTATGCGTGTATACATATACAGCATATTCCTATATATTATTAAACATGATTCTATATTCCTATCTGATATAACCGTTGTTACAAATCGAGTATTGCTGTAGTATCTGATTAATAAATCTAATAAATCTGGCGAGCTAGGCTAGTTTGACCACACAGTGTTGTCTCCCTCGACTGGAAAGGCAGATGAGTAGATAAAAGGAGAGGGGGCATCTCATGCTGTGCAGAATACGTTATCTTGCACACAAGAACTAACATTCTATCTACATGTATGTCTATTTTATTTTTGGAAAAAAAACCATTCATGGGATGTTGAGGCTTGGGAATAGCAAGCCTCAATTTATATGAACGGCGAACTTGCCTCTCCCCATAACTAGATCCTTGGCTAGTACTACAAACATCATCTCTTTCACCAAGTATATTACTCCCTCCGATCCATATTAATTGTCACTGGTTTAGTAGGGAGTACTAAAGTAAGCAGAGCAAAGCGGGAATGCTTTTGGGCTCTGCCTGAGCCATCGTTAGTTGGTATATGGTATCTTGTTTGCCAGCTGCTTGAATGACTGATCCCTATCTATCGCTGCCAAGTAGCCTGGATTAGATTCCGCCCTGTGGCCGTCACTGCATCATCGGCAGGCCCAGATTCCAAATCTTTAAGCCCAAAAGCTCTGGGATCCGGATTCTCTCCCCCGGTCAAGTTGCTGGAGGAGATTGGGAATTGGAATCCAGTCCAGGGCGATCTATCTCTCTGGCGGGCGTCGCAATGCTGGGGATTCAAAGCGAGCTTTCTTTCCCCCTGAAAAGGAAATGGTGACTACCCAGCTTTCTCCTCCTCACAAGGTACATGTGGCGCCTCCTGGAGATCAAGCGCGCCGCTTCAAAGAAGGTGAAGGGCAATGCGAGCTCATAGCTTGGTATGTGTTAATAATGTGTGATAGTGATGCTAGCTAGCATGTATTGTTGTATTCAAGCTGTTAAATTTAGATGACAATGTGGCAGATGCTGCCTAGATTAGTGAAGTATTTTGGGCAACCTTAACCTTGTGACTTGTGTGTCTATGTGCACATTAGGGTTGCTAATATGATTGTATCTTGATGTACTTGTCCTGCCTTGTTATCAATAAAATTTAGTTTCATCATGTCCTGAACTCCTAATACTTGTAGAGAAAGAGAGAAATTTCTTTGAATGGAAATATACGGAATCGCTGTATGTCCATGTCTGTGCACCGTGATCTTCTATCATTGTTCAGCCTTGACTGATATATACAGCCTTTTTTGACAGAATCATGATCGTATATTAGCCAATCTACAGGACTGTTCTTGATTCTACCGTAATACCAAGCTTGATTCAATGATGCTTAACAGACAATATTGGTGGGCTCAGATGATTATTCTGGCATTAGGTTCTTCCTCTGGTTCTTGAACAAAGTTTAGTGACATCTCTTTTAGGAAGGTAGTGGTGACAAGGATTCTGTGTGCTTTCTGAACCTGTGGAGTCCAAACTGAACATACTGGAGGTAACAAAATGTGACAGGTACGACTTCTTACCAATAACACAAATACATGAGTTTACAACTGATAATGAACAACACACAGTTCATGAATGTAGACGAGAATCTACAACGACATTGAGAGAGACTTAACCTTGGACATGACCTAACTATACTTTGTACACACAATCGACAATACCACTTTCCTTTCTCTTATTCTAACCAATTCATGATTGCTTTGCTTCCTCCTAGAATATCAGCTCATTCTTCAAGACCTAGTTTGTACAACTTTGTTCACTGTCCACTGGAGCTTACACTGCTTCATCCTGAAAAGTTGAGAAAACACTTGCACTGTAAGCCTATCTGAACTCTGAACAGAAATAAAGATACTACTCAAATACAAGAGGCTTGTTCTTTCCTTGTTTGTTCTATTTAGGCATGAGGTTGGGTCTTTCAGAATGGGTGTATAGACAGTGTGGAGCTGCACAAAATCTAGCAAAAATCTATAAAAGAGATTGCCTTGTGAACTGAAAGCACGAGGGGTGAAAGACTGCAAGATCCATCCAAGTTTTTTGTTTTGGAAGTAGGCAAATTGTCTAATAGTTCCAAGAGCCTATAAGATTAAACTGGTTTTTTGAATAGATGAAACTGATAAATTTGGTCAGGATGGCTGCAATTAAGCAGTTTGGCTCATAGAGAGTTAGTTGATGGTGATGCATATGGTGATGAGTAACCTCTAAAAAAATAAATGTACATAAATACCCCTGCAAGCTGTGCCTTTTGAGTTAAAAAAACATCTGTTATGCTTACGAGGTACGACACAGTCATGCGTAGCATACTTTTCCGAGCAAGCAGACAAATACAGCAGTAACTGGTATGCTTATGCTAAACTGAAAACTTGTTGGAAGCAGAGCAACCTATGTCTGTGCAGTCTTTGGTTGAGAATTATATATACCTTTTAGGTCCAGAAGCCCTGGGTCTTGTACTTGGGGAAGGGGATGCGGCCGTACTCGATGTTGTTGACGTCGTCCATGAGGAGCTGGAAGTGGCGGCGCACCTCCTCGGCGGACTTGGTGCCCCCCATGGCGCTGGCCACCTTCTCCCAGAGGTTGGGGGCGCCCTCGCCGTAGTAGGCAAGTGCCTCCTCAAACATCTTGTTCTCCTTCTTGCTCCACTCCGAGTTGGTAGACATCTTCAGCTGAGATGTGATGTTCTGCTCAAAGCCTCGAGCTGGCACTACTTTCTTGTGCCTGGGGTGCTGGGGCCTAGCTCCTAGAAGTCCTTTGCTCTTGGAGACGCTCTGGTGGTTTGGTTTGGTGTCTCTCTTGCTGCGAGGGCTGCTATTTATAGGCCATGGGGGTGTGTCATGTCTCTCTCTGTGGGTTAAAAGGTGGCTGGGGAGAAGACAACAAGGTTCTCAGCAGGTTTTTTGAGTTAGGGACATATAGAGCCTGTGTTGCGAGTGATGAAAAATTTAGCTGACAGCCTCCCTAAGTAATTAGGCCTGTTTGGGCCCAGATGCGCATAAAACGCATGATGTATGGACTTGTATCCAACATTATACACATCATCTAGATATTATAGCATTTGAAACTGGATGAGTGCGCCCTCTCAGGCCATTGCTTCCAGCTAAGTAAAAAGTACTAGCTAGCTGGCCTTTGCTCCAAGTAGAAACCTGTAAAGCCTTTGGTGCTTTGCCATCTTGCTTGCCTCTCCTCTCAACTCAAGTAGCAGGCCACATTGATCACTTGTCTCTCACCATGTTTGGAGTGTTCAACTTTTAACTTCTCCGCCATGGCATCGCCGCATGGGCACGATGGCAGCTTTGTTGTGAGCAATTTTCAGCGTATCCCCCGTGAAAATCATGCATCATGCATCGATCGCCGTATTTCCTTTTTGGTATTCAGTTTTGAACTACCTGACCATGTGTGCTTGCTACGTTGGTTCCAAATCTAACATTTTGACAGAGTACTAGCTGCTGTAGCAATTAAGCAGCATGGATCGATGTATGCCGCCGGCGTGCTCTGCTCACATCAGCAACGGAAGCATCTCATCTCTGGATGCATGGTGACGTCTCGGCCGTGTGTGATCCTGACATGGATCGGCAGAGAGCTCCTCGTAAGGCGTGCTTATCAGCCAATAGGCTGCAAGGCGCCGACAGGAGGTAGGGATAAGTGCTATTCCTATTCAGAACAGAGATGCACAGGTGCGCATACCCAAAAACCTCTGATCTCAGTGCTCACTTCCATATTTTTTCTGAAACCCCTCTAATCCAATGCTAAGTGTAGTAAGCGTGCACCCTCATATATAGCCTATCCGAGTTAATTACCAATCATCTAAAAAAATACTACTACTATACATATCTCAGGAGACTGCGGTTGTGCATCTCCTCTCTAAAGATTGTAATATTTCCTCTAATAGATAAAACTCATATTCAATCGCAAAAAAAAAAAAAAACTTTCAAAGCCCGAAGCATAGTGCCGTTGTCTCAAAAAACAAGTTATGCATGCCTCTGAATATTTCATTCTGTCGTCATCGATGATAGAGAAGTCTGGGGTGTTCCCCTCGTTCAAAAACGAATTTTGCTTGTCCATGCATTAGTTTAGGGACACCATGATTGATTCATCCATTTGACAGAGAAAAAGATGCAGGGATGTGGGCTAAGAACCTCCATTCTTTACATGTCGCGCACTCTCCGCCACCCGGTTGACAAACAGATCCCAAAGAGATGATGAACACCCCCGGGGTCCAGGGACTGAAGGAATATATCTATCTTTCCATCTCCAATGGTCTTGGGCAGGGAATTGATAGAATGCCATCCTGCAGCTCCTTGCTTGCTACATGCTCACGGAGTCCTGGTGTTTCGATCAGATGCACTGAACCGGGGGCTGGCCGGCGCAACTTGCAATTGATTCTTTGGGCGTGTCCGCCGGTCCATCCATCCACCGGAGATCTCTCACCAGGAATCATATCTTCCTAAAAGCCATAGCAAAGATGCAGGATTCCCGCCTCACATTTTGAACAATCGGAGCAAAGCTTTTTAGGAAGATGTTGGGGCTCATGTAAACTAGACTCATTTCATGTATTTTTGCGAGCATTTTTCCTTTAGATTTCCGTTCGCGTACGGGACAGGTTTTGTCAGTTCAGTAGTGTGACGCGTTCATGCACGGGTTAACTTCCAAATAACGGCATCCGAGTATCTGATATACATGGCATATACGACATATTCCTATATTTCTAAACATGATAGTATCTGATATAACCGTTGTTACAATTCAAGTATTGCTGTAGTGTCTGATTAATAAATCATCAAGCAACCGATGTAGGGATCTCTAGTCGTGCACATGGAGCCAACACGTTTGTTTGGAAAGTATGCTTTGTTCCCTGGCGGGCTAGGATAGTTTGACCACACAGTGCTGTCTCCCTCGACTGAAAAGGCGGATAGGTAGATGAAAGGAGAGGGACATCTCATGATGTGCAGAATACATTATCTTGCACAGAAGAACTAGCTTTCTATCTACATGTATGTTTTTTTATTCTTGGAGAAAAATCATTCATGTGATGTTGAGGCTTGGGAATAGCCAGCCTGAATTTATGCAAACTGTCAACTTGCCTCTCTTCATAACTAGATTCTTGGCTAGTACTACAAACATCATCATCTTCACAAAGTATATTAAGCTAAGGTAAGCAGAGCAAAGTGGGAATGC
>CBMN010002485.1:0-12114 GCA_000582825.1 Hordeum pubiflorum | reverse complement strand
ATCGCCGCCGGCGCCATCGGCGCGCACGTCGACAGCGACCGCGACCTCCGCCATCTCTCGCGGGTAAGCTGCCCAGAGTAATGCGTCCTTGTCCTCGAGCTACTTATAACTCGTTTACGAATCAATCAATGCCGAAACTGTGCGAGCCACTATTTCAGGGGTATTATGGAAAAATGGATTATGGGAGCTACTGTACTTTATTTTTAACTGAGTGGTAACAGTAATAATGTCATGTTCATGGCCAATATTTTTGGTCCGATGCTTCTAGAAAAGGCAAGAGATTTTTGTTTTGCAGGAAATAGAATTACTGTTGGGAGCCAATAGAATTACCCAATTTGCTTGTCTCAAATCACCTACTAGCTTAAGCTAGAGCTGGACTGCCACAGGCCGGCAATATGAGAAACAGTCACAATACGTAGCCAAATTGGGAAGGTGCCATGGTTAAAATTGGTGATCTTGTTGGATTCAGCAGGGTCAATTACTGGCAGCTTTAACATTTCAACATGTTTGGTTCATAGCTGAAATTTGAAACATTTTTTCTGCTAAACTATGGCAAAGCCATTAAAAATGTGGCGAAGAAATTGGTTGCCCGGACCTGTGGGAGTGAAACAATCAGTAGCCATACACATCTGCCACTCCCAAACATTACTTATTCTGTCAGCTAGGATATCCTAGAACGTGCTGACTACTGCGATCATTGGCCTTTCCTCTGTAGAACGTAGTATCAATGCAACCAAGTCCGTCAAATATCTTACCCACCATGACAGAGTGAAAGTGGATATCTAGCTAATTTTAGCCCTCTTTTACTAATTCTTGGCAATGTTAGTTTCATTGTTTTATTTGGCTCAGTGGCATCACATCCTTCAATGTTGTTAGTTTAAAGGAAGTGATGTCACTTGCCCTTTAGCTCTTATTGTTGATAGGTAGACTACCGCCTTCAACTGTTAGTGTTAACACGATTCATATCCTACTTGGTTAGTAGATGTTTCATAATAGCATTCTGAAGTCTGAACCATGAGATCATTTACTATTATTACTTTGTGGACAGCTACGATACAATAGATGGCTTTGGTGGGCAAGGTTTGGGATGGTAATTACAGTGCTCCAATTTGTGCTGGCACTTTATTTGATGTGTATTATTGTAAAGGATTTCTCATCTGGGAAGTCGTTGAAAGAGTGTTTTTCAGGTACATTCACAATTACTAAATTTGTCTAAAGTACAAAGAACTTCTTTATCTAACCTATCCTTGTTATTTGTGATTAAATTATCCGTATCGTCAAAGACACGTACTGCTATATAAAAATGCAGTGTTAAATCATTTAGTTTGTTAGGTGCAGAATTTTTGGGACTTCCTGTAGTATAATTCTACTTTATAATCACTGAGTTATGTTCTGTGAAATTTACCAGGACACGACAAGGACAACAATGACTGGAAGAACATCTTGTTAATAATTTTTCTTGTTGTCATGTGGGTGGGAACAATAGTCCAGTGTGCCACAGGTTCCGATGTATTAAGATGGAGGTCCTTTTATGCAACCCATGATATAGCATGGAGGGCTCACTACAGGGAGGTGTTTGATCATGGCATTCGTGAGGTTTTATGTTGTCTCGGACGGGTGAAATACTCGTATGTCTCTCTGGTGCTGAGTGGTATGTTATTTCTGCATTGTTATTTGATCAATCTCAGCAACTTTTTCCTTCACCTTGCCAGGAGTGTACTGGAAGATGACGATATATGTGTCGTGGCAAAACTGTTGGGCGATATTATGGCTTATCGTGCATCTGGAACTGGTCATCTTGAGCTCATAGCAGGTTGGTTTTCTATTTACCTTCTCACTCAATGCACGGTTTCGCTCGATCTTGTTGTGTTTGTCTGTGCTTTGGCGTTGTGGTTTCATGATGCTTCTGTTTAGCACCATTATAGTTTAGCACTAATATTTGTGACAAACGAATTTTGTCAGGGTTTTCATTGTTGCAGAAATCCAAGATGTCAAAAGTTGTTTCAAGAGAACAAGCGGAGGCTCCCCATGATCTCATCCAAGAGGCTATTCTGTTTCATCCATTTGCTGAAGCTGCATATACAGTTACTTTCTGCATCCTTCACTTCGTCCCATTTCCAGTGTTTTCTGTTATATTATTGACATGTTCTCCTTGTAGGGTCCGTTACTTGATTTTGGGAGGAATCCTCTTATGTTTCCATGTGTTTGGCTCAATAGGCAAGGTATTTTAACTCCATGGACTCGTGCTAGGTAAATATTCTAGGTCTTTCTAAATGACTTTGCAATCAATCATCAGATCATTGTTTCTAGTTTAAAAAGGATTATTGTTTGTAGAATTGAGTATTATACAACTGCTTCTGTCATCTTTAACATTTGGATCATTCATGCCAGCTCAGTTTGGCGTCCGTTCATTCTTGAGGCCACAAAAACATCAATTAGTTATTTGGTCGAGGTCTCAGCGGGGCTCTTATTAGTTGTTTCATTTTCGTCCACTATATGTTGGTTCCATTATTCTGAGAAATGGTTGCTCTGGATTTGAAGCTAGTAGCTCCCTTCAGTCATTTGCATCATTTAATTTGATAACTACATTTCCGTCTAATCACAATCTCTTAAACATGGCATCTTGTGGTTTCTCTGTTGAGTTCAAAAGTAAAGTTTGTATGATAAATAAAATTCATTTGCATCTGAACCAATAAATTGAGTCTTTTTTACGAGATGTCTTTTTTCTCTGTTGCATGATGCATAATCAGCTTATAGAACTTTACTTCCTTAGACGACCAATCCTTGAAGGAGATAATTGGTGGAGAGGGCATGCAGCGGCTTTCCTAAAGTATGTCAATGTGCCCCCAGAAATTCTTCGGAAAGGGCGTGTTAGCCAGGTAAGTCATCACATCCACTGGATTAACTTCTTTGTGGTTTTGTTGTGACTAATGTAAGTCTTTTTCTCTTCTTCTTGCAGACAAAACGTGAGGCTGCCTACTTTATTATTGTCTTACATGACTTGAGAACAGTAGTCATTGCCATTCGTGGAACCGAGACTCCAGAAGATGTTATAACCGATGGCCTATGTAGGGAATGCTCTCTTACCATGGATGACTTGGATGGGCTGGTCAAGTAACTAACTCTATCTGCATTAGCCTTATCTGTCATACTGAAATTTATCCAGAATCAACTGAAGTTTCCTTCTGAAATTAAGCTCATATGTGAAAGAATTTTATGACTCATATCATCACATAGTTACTGAATAACTACTTTTGCTGGTTGGATGGTCCTGTGGCCAGTGCTTCATCGGGCCTTATGTACACCTTTTCCTCTGGGTTATCAGATGAGCATAAACTCGTTCATTTTCCTGTACAAGTTCGGTTGTTAGCAGTAGGCGGCAAAACGTACTCAAAGACTTTGTTATGTTTGTCTTCTGGAAGTAGAGCCTGGGTGTTTTACCTTGTATGAGGAACTAAAATGAAACTATCGGAATTCTCCACCACTGGTAGGCTGCCATGATTGACCCTGGAGGTTTTTCTCATTCATCTAGTGTAAATGGTTATCTGAACTCAATTATGAATTGAATCATTTACCTCATAAATGATTTGCTCTGTTGTCTTCTGGTAATAGAGTCTGGGAGTTTACCCTCGTATGAGAAACTAAAAAGGAACTCCCCACCCCTAGTAGGCTGCCATGAGTGAATCTGTAGGGTATTCTCATTCACCTAGGGTTTGTCAATGGTCACTCTGAACTCAATTATGAATTTGACTCTTCATTTACCTTATAAATAATATTTTATATTGCAGTTCTGATCAGTTGCCCCCTCAAGTGAAGGAGGCTGTCCTCTCGTCTTTTCCACACTATGGACATGCAGGAATTATTGAATCGGCTCGAGAATTGTACACAAAGCTTGAAGGGCAGCCCATTCATCAAGGTTAACATGGAACTAAATGCAGATTTATCTTCTATGCACACACACACACACTCACTGTGTTCTTATAAAACTAGCACAGTGCAATACACCAGAACCTCGTATGCCAATAAAAAAAGAACACTTCAACCGCTGCAATAATAACTTGTCTTTTATATTAACCGCTAGTATGGAACTGCCTGCAGACAAGTCAGAGCTGATGACAGCTGGGTTCTTATCTTCGCTGCTCGGAGCTGGATGTGAGTGTGATGGATACAATATTGAAATTGTTGGACATTCTTTAGGAGGTGCTGTAGCTGCACTTCTTGGTATTAGGGTAAGTTAGCTATTTTATATTTGCATGGAATTTACTTCATGCATTTAATTATGTCGGTTTGTTATTCAGTCATAAGCTTGATTGGTTATTATTTTGTTTTAGAAAACAAAACTTTGCATCTCGGTGCACTAATAGAATGGCTGTAATGTACAAACCTAAGGCTAGGCCAAAAACCCAGACCACACGCATTGTTGGCAGCGTCTTGTGCAACCCAGCCGCACCAGACGAAGCCCACATACGCGCATCTGATTCAATCCTTGCCATGAGCAGCTGCACATCAGACCTTTCCCCCTGAAAAACACAAGCAATGTGTCGTGTTGCCGCTGAACTATTTTGGGTATTTTACTTTTCGCAAATGTGGGCACTTGCCCATGAGGCACCAAATCATTTCACTTCTATGTTCTTGCAATTGTTAACTGTTGAGTTCACCCTAAATCTGTTATTGACATATTCATGTGTGACAATCAACCTGTGTTATAATATGCAGCTGTATAAACAGTTTCCAAAGTTACATGTCTTTACTTATGGAGCTGCACCCTGTGTGGATTTCGTGATAGCAGATGCATGCTCACAGTTTGTTACCAGGTGAACTCCAAATTTCTGTACTAGTGAACTTATTGTCCATATTCTTTTCTAATTACTGGCAAGTGGCAACAGCATGTGACTTTCTGATAAGTTATCTGTTACCTGCAGCATTGTCCACAACGATGAATTTTCCTCAAGATTATCCATGAATTCGGTAATTAGATTACGTGGTGCTGCTATCAAAGCTCTATCAAAGGATACTTCGCCAAATTCTACTAAAGTTGGCAAACTAGTGAGTGGTTTCACGAGCATCAAAAGGCATGATGAACAATGTGCTGTGGTTCAATGTGCTTCTTCTGGTGCTCTTCAGACAGTCAGCGATGCAAAGCTAAGTAATGGTCAAATCCATGGAAAGAGTGTAATGCATACAGTTAGAGGTGGTGTATTCCTCTTTGGTCAAGCGATATCTTGCTTGGTAAATACTCCAAAACATAGAATTAGCTCCACTGCGGCAATTAAGTATGAGTTGGGGCGATCTAGAACAACGTTAACCTATAATGGAGAGAAATTGACTGTTGCTTCCCGTGGTGTTCTGGATGGTGCACCTTGTTTAGAACCTAGTGATACATACAGAGATGGCAGGTTTCCAGAAGCTGGCTTGGATGAATCCGGAAGTAGTTACAGGTTACCTCATTCAAATAATGGTACTGAGCTCTCATCTGCTCCTGATCACACCTGTACAACAAGTTTATCTGAAGGGCAGTCGCCAGAGGTGTACCTCCCTGGCCTCATTATTCATATCGTTCCCGTAAAAAATGGCACCTCTCCATCACGGAAGACACTTCTCACTCGTCACAAGAACAAGAGTTATAAAGCATTTCTAGCAAATCGGCAGGATTTTATGGACCTTGTTGTGACCCCTCGCATGTTCCTTGATCATCTCCCGTGGAGGTATATCCTCAAAATCTCTTTACACGTGGAATAATAATTTATTATATTCCCACCGATATAAATTAATTGACGCAACTTCTATACAATGTAAAACGGACATTGTATAGAGGCTGCGTCAATTAATTTGAATCGGAGGGAGTATCAAAATTCTAGTACTCTACTCATGCGGAAAGTTCATTAGGTTAAAGAGCTATATTTTCCTTGCTGTTACAAATGAAGGATGGGTGCAGAGCTTAATCTATTCTAAATTAATTGGATTGAGATTACACTAGATCTAAGTATAAACGCATAACAAAAATTCCTGTTTGTTAACTGCTATGCTTCCGCAATTCGAACATTTTTCTATGACAAGGATAACTACAACATTGTTCCCTATTTGCTTTGCAGGTGTCACTATGCCATGCAAAGGGTTATAGAAACACGGAAACGGAACCAGCCCATTCGCAATTCATCCACCGGAGAGGATTCTGTCTAACTGAAATCTGTTAGGCTGGTACAAATGTATCATTATTCAGCTTGCCCTCTTCCTTGTTCCTCCTGTACATATACAAGTTAGGGAGCTATGATCACGTGCTCTTCACATGCGTAAGTTAGGAAGCTGTAGAAGAAGCAAGGGCCGAAACGAGCCTTGGGTGCATCCTGATGAACACTACTTGACCTCAGCACTGCTGTATTCAGCTTTCCTGGTAGCTAGGGCCGCTCTTATATATAACATCGGTCAACGAAGACCGGCTTCATTGTTTATGACAAACTTGTACTACTAAATTAAATCCTCTGGTGTCAAACTTTTGCTTCGAGCAGTGTTGTAACTTTGACACCAGCACATGTAAGTTTCGCCTGTAAAATCTGAACTGCCATGAATTCATGGATGGAAAATGATATTCTGTCCGATAAATTTAAAAAATAACACCGTAAATGTATCAGCTGTGTCCACACTATCATGAATTACCATCGTGCATACTTAATTTGTAGAGAAGTGGTATTCTGAACTGAGGATTTTTTTTTTTGAACTGGATTTTTGTTGTTGTTGTTGTTGCTGCTGTTCGCATTGGACTTGCCTTGCTTTACATATCATATCAAGCCCCAATTAGCACCACAGCGTTCACTTAGGGCGCATGTTGACTTCGTTTGCCGACGCAACAAGCTGTGAGGACCAGCTGCGTGCGCATATGATTGAACCTCAACGTCCTCGGCTGACAAAAATTATGGGAAGCTCCGAGTGAATCAGTAGAAAGGTCTTCTCACTTGAAGCACAAAGACCTTCCACTCTCATAGTCTCATCCACTTGTGCTCATGGGGCTACGTGCTGTCCTTGGTGGTGAGCTGCCTGCATTCAATCCTGTCCGACAGAAGCGAGGGCAAAGAAAATCAAGTAGCAGTATAGTAAGCGTCCAAGTTGCTGCCGGTGCTGGTGTGTGACAACCAGAAGGTGACGAGGATACAGCCCAATGAGTTGTGTTGGAATAGACAAAGATTTCAGATGGATCGCCTTCAGCTCAGATACCTTATCCTGGCTTATAACAAATGTCTGCCGGCCCCAGCAGCCAGCCAAAGTTGCCATGCCATGGCCTTTTTAAGCAAGGGGCCCAATCTATGAGATCATCGCCATTATCTCCTGGAAAAAATAAGCCCCGGAAAGCTGTGCCATGCACCAGATGAGAAAGAACCAAGGAATCCTGGTGACGTGAAGCGTAGCATGTTATCCCAATACAAGAGACGCCTTTCTGCTAGCTAGGCTAGCTTGACATGGTGGAATATTATCGGGAAGAACTGACGAGGACCAATGTACGTATGCCCAAAAGGTGGCCGGAGAAATATTATTCGATTTGATCGCAGCTGCTCCGGCCAATAATCCATCCATCCATCCATCCCTTTTCGTCTCCGACGTTGTCGAATCCGTCCGACGTAGCGAACTGGGACAAGTCGGCAGCTGGAAAGAAATAAGAAGAAAGAAAAACCCAGTCCCCGCTTTCCTTTTTCTGCACCGGCCGGCGCTGCGGCGCAGGAGCCAAGAAGGTTCAGTCCCAGTTAGCACTCCGTATCGGACACCGCGTCTGTCGATCGAGCCTGGAAAAATGGCAAAGCACCTGTCGCCTCCCCGACCGTCCGGCAGGCAAAGCATGCATCGCATTGCATGGCCACGCCGGCGGCGCGGGAAACTTCGCCGCGTGTCACTTCTTCTCGGATTTTTCACGTTGCTGGCTAGCCGGTTGGTCTGGCCGGCCGGCCGGGGTTCTGGACCGATCGCGGTAACCAGAAAGGCTTGATTGTTGACCATAAGGGAAAAGTTACCCGGGCGCTGGTTGGTTGGTGTGATACGTACGTGATCAGAGCTTATCCCGTCATCAAGGCGCTTTTAGGTGCGGTCTAGTTTTTGTCATGGCTAGCCAGCCAGCCAGCCAGCCGATGTTCGTAGTCTACACGCGGCGAAAGAGGAGGCCACGCCGGAGATCGGACTCGCAGAAAGCGCATGGACGGTCCGGTGTTCGTAGTCTACAAGCGACGCCCCTAGCTAGTTAACCTAGGCCCACCAACCCATGACGGATACGGCAAAAGTCGTCACGCTTTAGCTCGTACGTACGCGCGCGCGCGCGCGGCGGTGCAGGTGTCGACCGGGAGCGCGCGCGGAGGCCGCACGGAGCGCCCAGAGCGCGCCACCCGTGCGGCCGGCCGGCGTGGAGCACGTACGCGGAATTACGGGCGGCGCCGTTCAGACACACCTAGGCCGAGCTAGCTGCATTGCCGGTCAACCAACGCCGATCTCAGCTACGTGCGCGCGTATCTCGTTCTCGCGTACGTGTTGCCGCTCCCGCTATGTGAACCCGGTGATCGCCTCGAAGTACGTAGACGAATGTGACGTCGGACCGGTCCGTCGTCGCGTTGTTAATTCAGCTGGACCGGTCGGGCGATCGATACGGCATGGGGCCGAGATCGACGACGCTCGCGCACGCCTGCCTACGAGCTGCGTCCAGCGCTCGCCGAGTCGTGCCGCGCAACGAACGAAGTCGGTCGATCTCCCGGGCGGCGGCGGCGGCGGCCGGAGTCGTGACAGCAACCGCCGGGTTTTCACACGACCCAGCTGTATTCTACGCAAAACGAGTCGCACGTCTGCGTACGTACGTACGTGGCGCTCCGCGGGAGACCGCGACCCGTCCGTCCCTCCGTCCATCCGCGGACGGACGGGGACGCCGCTAGCTAGCTCGCTAGCTATAGCTAGCTGCACACAGAGCTCTCGGTCAAAGGGGGGGCGTCGCCTCGCCCTCCAATTAATACGCTCGCTCGCCACGCTGCACCGCTTACGCTACTTAATGATGGCCCCAACAAATACTCCCATACATCACTGTTAGCGGGCGTACCAGCGTCATAGTTACAACACTGCTCAACAAATACGTACCATACGTCGCTGTTAGCGAGTGCACTATAGTAACATTTTTTTGTCTGTTGGAAA
This sequence comes from Hordeum pubiflorum, assembly GCA_000582825.1. Classification (NCBI taxonomy): domain Eukaryota; kingdom Viridiplantae; phylum Streptophyta; class Magnoliopsida; order Poales; family Poaceae; genus Hordeum; species Hordeum pubiflorum. The sequence goes on along the minus strand of CBMN010002485.1, from coordinate 2,961 downwards.
GACAGGACATTGCACAATCAATGCGCTATAGGTAACCCTGCCCGGTCTCTGGCGAGCTCGCTAATGACAGGCTTATATTTGTAGTCGTTCCTCCCGGCCGTTTGTGTGGCCCAAACGCGATCTACGATCGCCGGACAGGAACCCCAGAAACCCCGTCGTCACCGACCTCGCTGACGCTCACGTACGTGTCGCTGCACCTGTGCACGCACGCACGCACGCACGCCGGTTTCTTGCTTGTTCAGACCCGCTGGCCGGCCTACGTGTCAGTGACCCTTACGTGCGGTGTATGGCTAGCGTACGTGACGAGTCTACCAGGAAAAAACGTACGTACGTGGTAGGCCGGCCGGGGTTGCACTAGAGTATTAGCTGGGGCAAGATCGCCCACGCCACGTACGTGTGTATGGTTCCGGCCGGGATACTTTTTGAATTTTGAATCAAGTTAATAATGAAATATAGTACCCCGCAAAAAACAAGTTAATGAAATATATTGAGGATCCGCGTGACACGCGCGGTAGCAGCAGCAGTCCGAGTAGTTCTCAGTTCCGGGTGACCGGCCGCACATCACATGGATGCATGCGCTGCACGCGTACGTACGGACCTGCATGCTGTTCCACGGCTGGTTGGAGCCGAGCCTAAATATTCGCAGGCTGCTGTTACGCGGGTCCAAAAGCTAGCTAACTAGCTAATCGTCGTACGTGCTAGCTCCGTTAAGTTAATCGTCGTCTCAGGTCTCACCTGACGTGTGACGCACGCCCGGCCTGGTGCAGTGCATCCATCGCCTCCCAGTTATATCCGGCCGGTCGCGATGGTCCCGAAAGAAACTTGGAAAACGCTCAAGTTGATCGTGGATCGTGGCCATGAATGGACCATGCAATATGCATGCATGCTCGCCCGGCCGCCGGGGCCAGACGTCGGCGTTGGCGGCGGCGGTGACTCGCTCGCTCGCTCGCTGGTTTCCCAGCCCTTTCGGCCGGTCAATTCCGCCACCAGATTAACTGACCGGCCGAGCCAAACAGCTAGATCGCGATCGATCGATCCACCGATCGGTGTCGACGTCGACGAAGCCGCAGTAGAAACCCACCGATCGGAGCATCATTTTCTCTGTTGCGGGCAAAGCGATTGATGGATGGCGATGCATGGCGAGGGAAGGAGCTAGCCGTCTCTTTCGTTTCCCTTTTCTCTTGAATCCGAGCCATCTTCTTCCTTGGCAATTTTGTACGTATATTAATTACCTTATGCGCTAGGCTGGCTGGCTGGTAATCGGCCATGTCGACGCACCGCAGGCGACGCGTCGGCGTGTCAGCCTCGACGATGATCGGTCGGTGTCGTCTGTTCTCGCAGCAGTCTCGGCTGTAGGTAGGACGTAGATAGATAGCGCCCATGCACGCTACGCTCACCGATTAATTGCCCCATCGATTGGCCTTTACGTTAGCATTGCATAGTAATAATATGCCGTGGGTTCATTTTATACCATGGGTTCGACCCTTATCCAACTTTCTATTGATTAATAGGGGATCACGGTAGCATTTACCTAACTTGGCTGGTGTCAACAAAATGACGCCATTCGATCGATGCCCGTACGTACTCGATGCAGTTTCGGCTGTAGGACGTAGATAGATGGAGCCCATGCACACTTCTACCTGATTAACTCCCCGATCGGTCTTTACGTTGTGATATGTTATCACATACTCAGTGTGAACGCTTAGTAGTTTACAACGTACGCACAAAACGCATACTCAGTGTGATCGATCGGTAGGCAAGGCAAGGCAGTTTTCAAAGAGAGCACCAGCCGAAGAAGCAAAGCCGAGCTAGCAAGCAAGCACAAAGTCAAGCACAAAGTAAAAAAGAGACACAAATAAAAACCATCTTAACTCGTGCTCCCAGACCGGCACGCGTGCGTGCGTGCATGCAGCATATACCCAGCAGCCTGATCCGATCCGATCCGATCGGGAGACGATGGACGTACGTTAGCAGTTTAGCAGAGGTACGTACGAACGCACGAGTCTTGGAGACAATTTTTGTTATGTTTTTGAGAAACTAGTCTTGGAGACAAATGGGGCCACGTACGTCCTACGCGCGTGCGTTCGTGCATGCAGCATATAAGTACCCAGCAGCCTGCTGATCCGATCCGGCCGGGAGACGATGGACATACGTTGGCAGAGGTACGTACGTACGCGCGAGTCTTGGAGACATTTTTTGTTTTGTTTTTGAGAAACTAGTCTTGGAGACAAATGAGGCCACGTACTACGTCCTAGCTAGGGGGTTCATGGCTACATGGGACAGGCACCCTCCTGCCCTACGGTGCACCCCCATCCCGGGCCCACGGCATTGAATATCCAAAGGGGTCCGGGCGCCTTTCAGCGATCAGGGCATCGAATGTTCACCGGAGGCCGTACGCGCGCCGACAGCGAGGCGGCGAGCGACAGCGAGCGAGAAAGGGAGATGGGGAAGATGTCAACGAGTGATGAGCGATGCCTACACCGCAGCGGCAACCGGCTACACGCCATCGCCAACCACACGGATGCCTACGCCACAACCAAGTTCAACACCAAGTCAACACTCGCGCTACATGCCTGCGTTTTTTTATTGCTGCCCCTGCCCGGCCCGGCCCGGCCTTTTATTTAATTCATTCAATCAAGGACGAGTCCGCCCCGGCCCCCTTAAATCCTCCTGTCCGCCCTCCCAGCAGCAGCCGATCCATCTGTTTTCTCTCCACATGACCGCCCGCTCGTGATGCCGATGCCGGCCACGTCGTTGATCGCTCCCGCCGCGTTCCAGAATAGTGTGTGGCGTTATTATAGGAAAACTATTTATGTTTCCACACAAAAACATACATACGTATGCTGGCACTGGTATGTTTATGAAACCAACATTCCATACTCATAAAGACCCTATGGAAAAAGAGATTTTATATATCTGAAATACCTGGATTGTTTTTCGAATATTAGTTGCTTTTTTGGG
>CBMN010002483.1:0-15058 GCA_000582825.1 Hordeum pubiflorum | reverse complement strand
TGATGCATAAGCACCAGCCTTACTAGTAAGTCTAAGGTACAATATTTAACCGTATCAGTATCGGCCACGTAGCAGAGATAATTACCTTAAGAAAGAGAGATATTTAAAGAAACGGAATTGCTATTTCACATATAGATGTAAAATACTTATCTCATATCTAACTCCTAAGCCGTATGATAAAAAACTTTAAGATCCGTGTTGTTTTAAAACTGCTTTGTTTCTTTTTTGTGCATGGTCCGGTTATCCCGTTTCGTAAGCTTCGTGAGATTGTTTCGTACGCTACTTTTTTTGAGTGAATTTCATACGCTACCTTAGGTAGCTTTTTTTTGAGCGACCCCTACTTTAGTTTTTTTAGGCAACCGCTACCTTAGAACATCTCTAGCAAACCCCGTATAATGCCCTGACCCGCAAAATAACAGTCAAAATACGGGTCCGTGCGAAAAAAAACGTCCGATCAGACACTGTAAACGTGTCGGGCCAGTAATTTTTTTTGAGGGGCACGGTAAAATCCCACCTCCAACCCGTGAAAACACAGGTTTCCCCCTTGACCCGACGGTGCCGTGTATCTTAGAAAAGCGGTTGGCGGGAGGGACANNNNAGCCCGCGCGCGTTCCCCACCCCCTTCCGCAATCGCCCGCCATTGGTTCCGCCCATCCGCCGCCGGCGATTCTGGCCATAGCTACGGACGGAATCACGCCGTCGGGGCGCCCCTCACCCGATTCCACCTAGCCGCTTCACCGGCTCCCCGTCGGGTCGTCGCCACGGGATCGAACGCCGGTGAGTACTTGTGCTTGTGCTTTCGGATGCGATATGCATAGTTGGTTCGTGCTGCGTTCGTATTTGTGATTTTAGATGGAATTGAGCCCTCGTGAGAGGTTTTTGCTCGAGGATTCGTCCGATTCGGATGACCCGGATGTTGAGACGCTGCTTGAGAACCATCGGCAGCAGATGTTGGTGATGGCCCTCACCGTGAAGGAGCACGACAATGAAAACCGAAAGAGACGGCGAGGATCGGCCGTCGGCCGTAATTTGGATGATTGTTGTATTGTAATATTGACATTTTATCTTATATTGAATTAATAATTCTGAATATGTGACATATGTGTTAAATTCAGATAAAAACCCATCTGATTTGCGGGTTGACGCGGGCTGCGACCGAGCAGACCCCGCATAGCGGAACTGTAAAATGGAATATCCACGAATATTCCGTTTTACAGTTCCGCTATGCGAGGACTGCTCGACCGCCGTCCGCGCCGGCCCGCAAAACCGTTTTTCTGCGAACTGTAAATGAGAGTCAACAATGTCTCATCTAACTCATATACCGTTAGATATACGTGCTTCTGGGTCAAGTTTGTTGTCGTTGTGTCATATCTTTTGTTCGTCTCTCGTGAAGCAGTGAGGCCTGATATAACCTTTTTTAGTGAGGCATTTTTATGTTTGGTGTATTGGCTTTATTTTGTGCGCTGTAGCTTTTATGTGGAGGGTCACCTGGTTTTGTATTTCTATTTTTGTTTATTTTTGTTGGACTGTGTGGTAGACGAGAGAGTAACTAGATTTTTCTCTTTGGATTTGCTAAGATTTAGTGATGTTTCATCTAAGGCTACAATCATGTGATTTGTTTAATATTCGCACAAACTCGATCATGCGCCCGCTTCAGTTCAGTATTTTTTGTCGCGCGTCTTCTTGTAAGTTGAGCCTAACCCATTTTTCCAATTGCAAGTATTCACTTGACTCGCAACTAGGACCTAATTTTTTTTTTGTCATGGTTGCAAGCGCACCTTTGACTATGAACTGGGGTCAACATTTTTTTGTCCTAATTGCAAGTCCACATTCGAATCGCAACTCGGGTCCGACCTTTTTCTCAAAGTTGCAAGTCCATCATTGACTCGTAATTAGGGCCCGACCTTTTTGTCCCAGTTGCAAGTCCACCCTTGACTTGCAATTGGGGTGCATATTTTTTTCCAGTTTTAAATCTGACTCGCAATTAGAGCCCGTCCTTTTTTTTGCCCCAGTTATAATCCCACCCTCGACTCACAACCAGGGTTCGACCTTTTTTTTGTCCAAGTTGCAAGTCCATCCTCGAGTCGCAATCGGGGTATGACCTTTTTTCTTCATTTGCAAGTCCACCCTCGACTCATAACTGGGGCCCGATCTTTTTTTGTCTCAGTTGCAATCCCATCCTCGACTTGCAACTGGGTCCCGATATTTTTTGTCATAGTTGCAAGTCCACCCTCAACTCGCAACTAAGGCCCGAGCTTCTTTTGTCCCAATTGCAAGTCTACTCTTGACTCACAATTGAGGTGTGCCCTTTTTTGTCCCAATTACAAGTCCACCCTCACTCACAACCCGGGCAACCTTTTTTGTCCCATTTGCAACTCCACCATTTACGTGCAACTCGGGCCCGGTCTTTCTTAGTCCCAATCGCAAGTTCACCCTTGACTCGTAACTTCAGTCTAACAAATTTTATGAACGTTTCATGAACATTTTTTTACATTGCATAAACATTTTTTCTAGAAAATTTCATGATTTTTTTAAATGCGTGAAGTTTCTTTAGAAAATTTTCACAAACATTTCTTTGGATGTTAGGAAACTTTTCTTCATTGTATACTACATTTTTTTTAAACATGACAATCATTATTTTGAAATGCATGAACATTTTGTAAATGTTGCAAACACATTTTTATTGAAAATTTATGATTATAGTAATAATACACTCAATGTACTCATATTTTTAAAAAATGTTTGGAATTTTCAAAAGTGTCCACACTTTAAAAACTTCTTAGGGATTTTAAAAAATTGTTCATGTTTTTCAAATTTTGTTCAGAAGGAATTTTTTGGAATACCAAATTTTTTTCTTTAAAAGAATGTTCGAAACTACAAAGTTATTCACATTCTAAAAAGGCTGTTCAAAATTTAATTTAATTTTGTATTTTAGAAAATATTCGACATTATAAAATTATTCATAATTTGCAAAAAAAGGTTTCAATAAATTGCAAGTTTGTCTTCTAACCTCAATGCTCAGCTATGTTCTTATATCTCCGGTTTTCTTAAATATTAGTAACAGCTATTGGTTGGAGTGGCAGGAGCGTGCACAGACTATTGTGTGATCCGAAGTTTGAATAATGTATGGCGCACTTCATAAGTCGCATTTTTTTGTCGCCCAAAGAAAAAAGACAAATAAAAAATGACACAAAAATAAAATAAATAAAAATATTATCTCACATCTAGATGTGATATAGTCAGACACTTAAAGAAAATGTTCTGTCTCAATCAATTAAAAAAAATATATAATGCTTGCACGAATCTTAACATACAATCAATGACATACGACTTAGATGTGCAACACTTAGCATAGCAAAACTGTAAAGAAAAGATATGTAACAGAGATCATCGCGTGACAGATTGAATAACAAAAAACGTTCCGTATCCTCTCCTGTGACGGATTCCGCGCTGAGCACGATCACGATACGTATCGGCCACGGCGTGTAATGAAAGCGCCCCTCATTCATGCGTGAAACCTGAAACCCCACCCGTCCGCGTTACACAACCTGCGCCGCCGCCGGCAGAGACGACGCCCAGGGAGCCGCCGCCATGGGGCGACTTCAGGACAGTGTTCCTTTCCCCGAGTTCGACGCCGCCCTATTCCTCCTGCGGCAGGTCAAAGCAAGCTTCGATCTGGCCGTCTACGATGAGTTCCTCGACCTCCTCGGGAGCTTCTACAGGGGCGAGATCGCCGACTCCCGCGCCGTCCATGCCAGGTTGTTCGCGATCATCGAGGGCCATCCCGATCTTGCTCAAAGTCTCCGCGCCTTCTTGCGCCGCCCCTTCCAGCACGAAGCGGAGCCCGTCCGCGAGGATCCGCCGAAGCGACCCAAGAGGGAACGCCGCCTCCCGGCCGCCGCCGCCTGCGTCGATGCGGACTGCGCCGCAGCCATGCGGTTCCTCGAGCGGGTGAAGCTGGCGGACGCCGGGCTCTACGACAGGGTCCTCGCGCTGCTCTTCCACGTGGGATCGGAGGTTACGCTCGACGCGAATCAAATCTACGACGACGCCCGGGAGATTTTCGGGTCGGCGCACAGCCATCTCCTCCGCGGCTTCACGGACTACCTTCCGACAGGGCGCGACTTTCTGAGGCGTCGCCCCAAGAAGGAGCCGCCGGAACAGCACCGTGCTCCTGCACCCAAGCGCAAGGCCCCCGCCGCCGCGATCTCGGCCGACGCCGCCGGCAAGAAGAAACCCCTCGTCGACGAACGCAAGACGACCACCCGACGCTCCTCCCCCGCCGTCGATGCCTCGAAGAGCGACGACAAATTCTCCAAGTTTAGGGAGGCGTGGGAGTTCGAGACCACGTACAGCAAGCTGGTGGTCACCATAAGACGCACCAAGAAAGCACTAGAAGAACTCAAGCCAAAGCCAAAGAAGAAATCACGGGAAGAGGCCGAGCCGGCGAAGGAACCGCCGGAAGAAGTCAAGCCATCGCCGGGCCACCACGTGCGGCGGCCGCGGACGTTCGAGGAACTCTACCCCGGCCGCGAGTGCCGGGAGGTTCTCCAGGAGATGTACGGTGGCATGTTGGAGCCGATGCGGGAGGCGCTCGAGGACGGCGCGCGCACCGAGCTGGCTCTCAAGACGATCCAGCGCAGGCTGAGGAAGCTAGAGAAGGTGGCCGTGAAGATGGCGATCGAGCGGCGGGATCCCGCCCGCGTTGAGGGCCGGATGTACAAGCTTGCCGTGGATCGAGTGGCGCATCTTCGGGGTCGGGAAAGAGAAGCGGCATGCAATACTGATGGCCCGTGCGAGCGACCGGCCGGCATGTCCGAGACCAAGATTGTTGCGGACCAAGATTGACGGTGAGCACTGTGGCATGATGTAGCTTCGGGAAATCGATGCTCTTGTGTGTTGAAGAGGTTCATTAAGTGGATAGAGGTGTGTGCCAAAAAAATAATGAGTGCTACAAAATGCATCTTTTTGAGTCCTGAATTTTGTTGTTTTTGTACATACCTCTACAGATGTCTTCTCAAGGTGAAATTATGAGTGATGTTAGGTCATTTGTTGATGTTCATCCAAACAAATTTCAGTTTTTTTCAATATTTGGTTTTCAGAATTTACTGTTCATGTGGATGTATTTGAGCTCGTGAGCACATAATCCATGTCCTTTTCCAAGTCTTAATGTAAGAAAACAACTTTTCAAGCCTTTTTTTAATCTCCAACACACAAATCTCTTCGGAAGTTCTTGTGAATCCTCCCAAAATTCATGCACACAAAAAAATTACACAGAACAAGTCCTAGGTTTAATCTGATCTTGTTTACACTATATATTCACCGAGTCAAAATCCACAATGGTGTTTATATATTAATAAACTTCATTTTTACTATTTTCCAGTCAACTGAATCTGGGCACTCATCTCGTGGGCTACCCGACCGGGGTGCGGTCGGGTTTTTGGGTTGCTTTTTTTTCACCCATGTGTACAACTCGACCCCGTTTAGTGTGCGAGTTTCTCTTTTTAACTAGAGGATACCCTACGCATTGTTGTGGGATTTGGTTGATGAAAATTCAAATTGATAACATGGGAAAGCAAAATTTAAAATACATATGACTTATTATATATTTCAATATGTATATAGTTGTAAAAATATTTATTGTATATGTGTAGACTAATTAATTAAAAAACATTTTTCCATGCATGATTGAATGTTGTGGTGAGTCAGTCTTTTTCCTTGCATTTTGAGGTGAGCTCTATTCCATTCATAATTGTATGGTGAGGTGACATGTTTACATGTTAAGATAAATAAGTTCATGAAGATGAATTTCTTGAGCATACGCGATTTTCCAACAGCGTGCCAGTAGCGGGGGAGATTATGCTAGCAGGCATACAATGGTAATCCCGTTAGCCCGGGATAATAGAGAAGGAAACCCGACTTTTTTTTAGTAGGGTGGGTAAAACAATTAACCGTTCCACAAAAGGAAAACAAACATATGGAACCATATGCAGGGACACGGTTGACGTGTCACAATATTGTTGGACAAAAATTCTACTGAGAATAAATCAAAAATTCAGTCGATTGTTCATTAGACAGCCCCATAAACTTTTTCAAGGCGTGAAAGAGTTGCATCACCCTTCATCAAACGCATAAAATCTTGTCGGACTACTCGTGATTCTTAAGAATCTTCCCCAAATTCATGCTTGGAAGTTGCAAATAAATACACAAGAAACTAGCCCAAGGATTAATCCGATGGCTGAAAGCGGTTGACGCCTTGACGGCTGATACAACAACAAAAAAAATCTTCGACAAAGCCTTTTTTTCTGCACATCATATTCAATTGATTCAAATCAATCCTAAAAAGTGTGTATATGTTTTCTTACACAAAGGTTTCGTCATAATCAAGGTCTGAAGCAAATAATGTATGGTTGGATGATTAGGAAAACATTGATATGACCAGTTCATTGGGGTTCAAGTGCTAGACTTGACATTGGTGCTCACATTATTCTTGAATTTATTTCAAGCTTCTGACGATGTTCGTTTAGTGCGAGGAGACGTTTCCCTCGACCGTGAGTCGTTTGTGGTGACTTCGTAAAATCTGAAGATGCTATCCTGGCTTAGTGCTTTACATGTCCTCATAAGGGTAGTACGTGTGTGTTGTGTTCGTATGGATGAGTATATGCTAATGTATGTGAGCGACTTTTGATTATATTGTGTTAAAAAAAGTCCGAAATATAGATGCATTGCACCACACATAATATATCCCGGCTTTATTCAGCGGACCAATATTGCGTGCGTGCTACTCCCCTCGTACCGAAATTTTTCTATTCCGAAGAAAGCGACTTGTGCTGGGCACGCCGAGCCCACCAGCAACCATCTTCCTCGCCTTCCTTCTTTCTCCCCCGCCACTTCTCCGGGGAGACAAAAAAGACCTCGCTCGATCTCCCGTGCCCCCAACCCCGCCTCCACGCGGCAACCGCGGCGCCGAGAAGCTTCCGGAGCCAGCCGGTTCCGACTCCTCAGCCCCCACCGCCATCGCACCGCCCCGCCCCGAACCCCCCTCCTCCCGGCCGGCGCGGCGCCGCGGCTAGGCCGAGGCGGAGGGCGGCGAGATGTGGGTCTTCTACCTGATATCGCTGCCCCTGACGCTGGGCATGGTCGTCGTCACGCTGCGCTACTTCGCCGGCCCGGGCGTGCCGCGCTACGTCCAGGCCACCGTCGGCTACGCCTGGTTCTGCTCCCTCTCCGTCATCATCCTCGTCCCCGCCGACATCTGGACGGTCAGATCTCGTATCTCTCTGCATCGCCCGACCCCTCGAATACGATCCTCGCCCTGCTCGTGATCCCCCCGGTTTCGTTGTCGGTGCCTCGGCGCGCTGAGATCCGCCCCGGGCTGAGCTAATTTCGTGCTCTGCTTTTGCGCCAATTAGGATGTATTTGGGGGATTAGGACATAAAATTGTACTAGCAAGCTGTTAGCGCGTGGAGTTTTGGGTGCTCGAGGGGAGAATGCTTGGTGAATCGTACATTCGAGTTGCTGCTTCTGGTCCCGGAATGAGGTATAGGTGACAGGGTATTAGGGTCGGCCCTGCGTCAATCAGAGAGGACATCTGTTTATTACTAGTACTAATTAGTTAGTTCATAGTTCTAAGAAATGCAACATAAACAAGTTGGCCGAGCTAAATTGGCACCACATGTTGAGTGTATATGGTCCGCTTGACTCCAATTAGCTTCTGAGAAGTCTCGCTCTGCACTATTTTACCCTCTGTGGCTAATTTCTATAGCAATGTTCTATTGTCTTGCCTTGGCCCCCTTGGATAAACTTTTTCTGCTGTTTGTGTTGGAACTTGCCGATTAGGTCATCAGTCCAAACATGACATTCGCGGGTTCAACATTATGTTAGATTCATAGGAATGTAGGACACAAGGTGGAAAAAGGTTGTCCTGTCTAGTTGACGGCTTACATGACTTTAACAACGGAGCACACAGCTGCAACAAGCAGCAACTGTTAGCTCAGGGCATAGTCCAGCTTCACATGCTTTTTCAGTCTGAATGAATGTTATAGAAGAAGTATAGCTGCAAAAAGTCCGAGCATGAACGTGGTTACCTCCACAAAGCATAGAGATCAGGTGCAGGTGAAGCGTTTATAAAGAAGGTTTAATATTTTGCTAGAAAGAATCCTAGGTCAGCTACATTACCATGCCTTGAATATTTTGTAGATACATGTTCATTGATGCCATGCTTATTGGGTATGGGGCTATGGGCCACTCACTCTCTCTACTGCTTCGCATACATGTTGGTGTATCCATCTGTATGAGCAAAGCTGTGGCCAAATGGAACAATCCTGCCATTTAGCCTCTTTATTTAAATTGGTTTAAGCACAAGTGAACAACTGTTGAAAAGTTAAAAATAGAATATATCAACATATACATGGGCCAATAAATATTGCAGGCCCTATCGCAAACTTTATCTGTGCATTGTGCTGTCAAATGATCTTCATTTACTTATTCGGTCTAAACTCCTACAACATCTCACTTGCAGACATTAACTGGCTTTGATAAAGGTGGGATTGGTTTCTTCTGGAGCTGGTCTTATTGGAGCACATTTATCCTAACATGGTATGAAACTATCATCATCAACATGTCTTGCGTTGCTCTCTGCCTTGGGTATAACATTCCTGATTGTTTAGTGGCATCTAGGAGACTAGGACTACTGTTGGTGCACATGCCCTAGCATAATAGATGTTCCTTACAGTAAAATCTCAGCTCCACTTTCAAAAGACAAAAAGTTCATTTTGGATCTTGCTTCATCAGTCCCCAGATCAGTGATTTAGCAATGTATTATTTGCATATCAATGCAATTGTTTCAGCTTCAGCTGAACTTACTAGGTCTGTGCTTGGAAAAGAAAAATCATGGTTTGTAAATGGCAAAATACTGGAAAATTCATGCCCTCCCTTATGTGCCTGACACTTTCTTACTGTTTGGTTTCAAGGTATTTAAGGTTTTGATGTTACTATAAGGTTGCTTACTCTATTTCTAGTAGAACAGTTGATAACCTAGTGTCTTTTCAGCTTTTGAGGGTACTACTTTAGTTATCAATTCATATATTAATTTCTCATGGGATGCAGTAGATTTTATCCTTGTCATTTTCATTGGCATTTTAATCTCTAACACAAGGCTTGTGTCTATGTCCCTAAACAGGGCTGTAGTTCCTACTATTCAAGGCTATGAAGATGCTGGAGATTTCACTGTTAGAGAAAGGCTAAAAACTAGTATTCACATGAACCTGCTCTTTTATTCAATTGTGGGAGCTATTGGCCTCTTTGGACTCATACTGCTTTTAGTCATGCATAGAGCTTGGTATGTTTTAATCTCCACTCAAGCTTCATGTTCCACGAGTCACCTGATATGTGAATAACCTTGTGTAATATCTTGATATTCTTTTACATTTTAGTTACTAAGTCATTTCAGCTCTTTCTTTATGGCTGTCGTTGAATAACCTGTGGACTATTTTACGGAAGCATTTTTGATATTTCAATATTGAACAAGCTACATGTTTAGGATAGTCAGCTTTGATTGGTAAAGAAACATGATGTGATCATTACTACTGCAAAATACTACTTCCATTGCACTAATCATTTGTGTTGCCTTCAGGTCTGCTAAATTATTAGTTTTCTGAAAATGGCGGCCATTTAAACTTCTGTGATGTGCAGTCTTGACTCTTGACCTGAAATAAATATTTTTAACAGGGATGGAGGTCTTGTGGGGTTTTTAATGGCTTGCTCAAATACCTTTGGATTGGTGACTGGTGCTTTTCTTCTTGGTTTTGGATTGAGTGAAATTCCAAGAAACATTTGGAAAAACGCAGACTGGACTCACCGCCAAAAAGTACTTTCTCATAGAGTTGCCAAGATGGCCGTAAAGCTTGACAATGCTCATCAAGAGTATTCAAATGCAATTGTTGTAAGTACATTTCTAAATCCTCAATAATATCTGTACTCGTTACCAACTTGCCATTTGCTGAAGTGTTGTTCCTTTTCCAGGTTGCTCAAGCCACTTCAAATCAAATGTCAAAGCGTGATCTCTTAAGACCTTATATGGATATTATTGACCGAATGGTTGCTCAAATGGTACCAAAGCAATTATTAGTACTAATTGTAGTTGAATTTAAACCCGGCGATTAAAGATGGTAACTTGTGATTGTATGTACATTTCAGCTGCGGGATGACCCATCTTTCAAGCCTTCTGGTGGCAGATTAGGCGAAAATGATATGGACTATGATACAGATGATAAAACAATGGCCACTCTCCGACGTCAACTTAGGATGGCCCATGAGGAGTACTATCGGTGTAAAAGGTATTGTGGAATAAACCAACTGAGGACAGTATCAATCTTTGTGTATCTCTTAGTAATATCTGGTACATAACTAATGCGGATTGGTTCGCAGCCTAAGATTTCCTAAGTTGGCAAAACTCTTGAGTTAGGCAAGTATGCTGAGTTAGGCAGGTGTTTAGCTCACGTTGCATCTTATGCTGGATTCTATATGAATCAAAATCGTATGGTCAACCATTGTGGGTACTGGGTAGAATGCTAGATGCCCAGGACTATGTTACTATTGTTCCTTTATCTTTCCCTCAGCTGGGCCTGGCGTGTCATAAATTCCATATGTGGCAATATTTCTATAGGCATGCCAAACTGTGGTACTTGAAATTCTAGTTTGTAGAGAAACAACGTTCGAGGTGTTCAGGTGTCCCTTTTTAACTGATAATATTAACTTTAGTTTTTGTTATTGCACAGTGAATACATGACTTATGTCATGGAAGCTCTCGATCTAGAGGACACCATTAAAAATTATGAACACCGTGATGCAAATGGATGGTGAGTTCATTAATTCTTTGGTTAAATGTTATCTTCAGAGTATTTTAATCTTGGCAAAATAGCCCTTGCAACTTCATTACTTTTATAGGTACTGTAATGAATTTTTTGCCCCATTCAATTATATTTCTTGATATTGTATTTTGGCGAACCTTTTCTTGTTGTAATGCTGCACAAAGCTACAACAACTTGACAGTTCTGTTAAATAAGTGATGCCAAGTGGTATGCCGTATGATTATGATGGAGGTTTCATTAACCTGGTTCAACAGAAAACTGATAAAACTGTGTAGAAACAGGACTGTTGATAGTTCCACAAATGGCTCAATTTTTATGTTGGCACTTAACTATATGCGTCATGTGTGGTACTGGTCAAGTATAGTTGATTCGCGGGCTGAATAATCTCAATTGCCATTAACTGCAAATTTGTTGATGAGTACTGTCTTAAATCTTCTGATGTATCCAACCACAACCATTGTTGATTTAGTTTCTTTTTGTCTAAACAGGAAATATGTATCGAGTTTTAGGGAGAGTCGATCAGGCACACTGGGATCACTTTTGGACACTATGGGTAATCCTTCTGACCTTTACCAACTATTTTTATTAGTTTTTGTCTTTATCTATTACTCAGTGAAAATGGCTTAAAATCAGTTTCTAGATGAAACGGTCTAAATTCCAGGCCCGCATATTATTCTTAGTAAGTTCGAGTTACTGCCTTATGGCTTGCTCAATAATTGATGGAACTGACTCAGTGATACTTTCTTGCACTATCAGAGTTCATTTGGAGTTGTATACTGAGAAAGCAGCTTCAGAAAGCACTGGCTGTTATTCTTGGCTGCATGTCAGCTGCTATACTGTTGGCTGAAGCTACTTTGCTGCCAAGTGGTGTGGACTTATCACTTTTTTCCATTCTTGTAAAATCTGTCGGAAAGCAGGAGGTTCTAGTCCAGGTAAGAAATTGGGTGCTTCATAAAAAACTAAAGTAATTGTATCACATGTTCAGTTTACAGGGGATTTTTTTTTTTACTTATGGGCTCTTTCTTTCTGCAATGTGTACTATATTGTGTTGTTAGTGATAGCTTTGTAGTTTCTTTGCATACCAATCATGTGCATCCGTCATTCATTTGTTATTTAAACACCTGCAGACTAGTACAAGTCATTATAGTTACTAGGTGACTCAGTATATCAGGCCTTGCTATTCTTTTGCTCGGTTGACATTAGTTATATTTTATGCAGTATAAAATTTATATGTTTGTCAATGGAATGCCCTTGTATGGTCATCTAGCTGTACATTCATTGTGTAGCGTCAGCCTTGTTCTGCATGATCTTACATACTTCCTATTTGTTTACAGGTTGCTGCATTTGTCCCTTTGATGTATATGTGTATATGCACATACTATTCGTTATTTCAGATTGGGATGTTAATGTTTTATTCCCTGACTCCACGGCAAACAAGTTCTGTCAGTTTGCTTATGATCTGTTCGTAAGTTCATACTGTTATGCTTTTTTATGTTTCGTCCGCTTCCTGTTCAATTCGTTGAACTCATTCTAGGCTGTGCACCAAATGCTATTTTGCAGGATGGTTGCAAGATATGCACCTCCCATTTCTTATAACTTCCTGAATCTCATTCGCCTTGGTCGTAATGTTAAAACTACTTTTGAGAAGGTAATAGTTGGACAATTTCTTCTTGTTATTTATGCTATGTGCTTCTGTTTGCGTGTGGATGATCTAGTTGACATTTGAAGATGTAACGCTTCACAGTTTTTTAGTTTTATTACACTGCTTATTGTTCATCAGATAATTAACACCTAGCTTATCTCTGAACGAACCATATGTTGGCATGTCGCAGAGAATGGGGAACATAGATGATGCAGTTCCTTTCTTTGGAAGACGCTTCAACAGGATCTACCCACTAATTATGGTTGTTTATACGCTACTTGTTGCTGGTAACTTCTTTGGACGTGTGATTGACTATTTTGGAAGCTGGAAAATATTCAAATTCCAGCGTGAAGAAGAACATATGGATGGTTTTGATCCATCTGGAATTATTATTCTGCAAAAAGGTTAGGGCCGATTTGTCTGTGGGCATATCCTTCATTCTCTTTAGTATATCAGCATATATTTGTCTATGGGGGTATCTTTCATTTCTCGGCAGCATATTGTTGTATTCTTTTGTTTGCTTCTTTAGCTGCTTTTCCCTTCAGCTTCCACAATTCCGCATGTATTTCAATTTTTCTTGTTTTCTTCGGCAAACGAAAGCATGTGTGACACTGTCGCGAATGAACATATTGGGCTATCTGGCTTACAATAGAAATCTGATGATTTATCTGATCATTATCATCGAATCTTTTGTATAATCACTCTGTAAATTGTGGTGCAAATTCTGCCTTTGTTTTTTTCAAAAACATGTTCTGCCTAAGCGAAGTTTACTTTCTTTGCAGAGAGATCTTGGATTGAGCAAGGATATAAAGTTGGTGAGCAGGTCATTCCATTGGCAAGATTCAATGGCGCGAGCACAGACGTTGAATCTGGAAAGGTACCATTGATGTTGTAGCATAATTACCATATTTTCCCAATCTTATTAGTTATATGTCTTTGTTCTGTTTGAAAGGTTTAGTCTTTAGCGATATTTTATCTCCTTATTATGTCATACACAGATTGAAAATACAGTGGAGATGAAAGCGGGGACAGCTTCGAGAGTTGATGGAAGAGCCGGTCAATCTAAATATGCTCACAACAGGGAAACGATTTCCAACAAGTATTCATCTGTTAGAGATCAGAGTCGGCAGGCAACAAAGCCAGTGAAAAAGGAAACCGTGTCAACATCTGTATCTCTGCTTGAAGAAGGGAATTCTGAAAATCGCTCGGCTGCTGGAATCTCCCAAACATGGGCTTCAATGAAGAATGGTTTTCAGAACTTCAAAGCGAATATGGGTGCCAAGAAGTTCACTCCTTTGCGCCAGGATCCAGGATTTGCTCGTCATTCGAACGGCTCTTCGCCCGAATCTCTCGATGACATCTTCCAAAGGATAAAACGGCGCCCTGCAGACTCGCCTGTAGATTACCTTGACGATGACGACGACGACGACGACAATACCGGAGACATGGATCCTCCGTTTCCAGGACTGAGAAGATAGGCCATGGTTTTTCTCTTAGGAGTTAGAACATTGAGCTCTGGGAATCAAAAGGATTTGGTAGCATTAGACGCAGAATAGAAGATACAGGATGTATAGATCAGATGATTGGTTTTGGTGTGCTTCTTGGAAGCTGAAGGCGCCCTCTGCCCATCTGGAAAGGTGCAGACGTGAATGAAAGCCTATGACATGATGACACAGGCCCTGCAGAAAGGACAGCGGATTCTCCCCAACAAGAGATCATGGGAGCGTGACTGTATCACACTTTTCTGCTTTACACACAGTGCAGGATTAGACATCGCTGACGTGTTATTTTACTTGTTATTAAATGTTGAATCTGTATTGGAGACAACTGATTCATACTCGAAGCTGACGAGTGTAGGCTGTAAAGGTATGCATTATATGATGTGCGTTGAAAACATGCGGCCGATCTAATGTACTAATTGCAAAAATAATAATATTGAAAGGCACAAGTCTCTTGTGTGGGTGAGCATCTGACTTTGTATTATTTCGCTGTATATCTTCACCATTTGATCATCTGACTTTAGTTTACCACTAGGTGCTTGCAATGGGCTATGGAGGTAACTCACCCAAGTTATCCACACCGAAATATTCAGTGAAAGTCAACTTATGGCAGAAACCGATGAAGACCAAGTAAAATGTTTGACTCAAAGTTAAAAAAATAAAATGTACTAGGATACAGTATGATGGGAAGGTAATGTTCTACAAATAGTTAAAATTTCGAGGTCAAAATCAATTTCAGTTGGAAGGTATGAACTAAAGTAAATTAATCAACGATGTATATCTGGTTTCCTACTACTACCTTAAGATGAATACTAGTCCAAACTTCAAGTTAGATATATGTATAGCACATCACCTTTCTAACATAAAATTAAAATTTGAGAGTTTTGGCGAACTTTGAAACATGATTTCCGTGCACCTTGGTTTCTACCTGATACTTTCTCCTCAACTTCCCTCTTGTTTGTGGAGTTGTGAGTACACGATTGCTCGTTCATCGAAATTTAGAATTTGGTATCCACTGCGTGTGTGTGCATATATGCAAGCCCTCC